>UESW01004779.1:361093-409261 GCA_900491605.1 Calamus simplicifolius
ATAGTAGTGTTTTTCTCATTTGTGACTTTCTTGAAGAATTTCAGGAATATCGAGAAAGTCTCATCTTTGTGAGCTAAAAACATTACCCAAGTATATCTAGAATAATCATCTACAATCACTAGACCATATTTCTTTCCTCCTAGACTTGTGGTTCTAGTTGGTCCAAAAAGATCCATGTGAAGTAGCTCTAATGCCCTAGAAGTTGAAACAACATTTTTAGATTTAAAAGAACTTCTCGTTTGTTTTCCAAATTGACATGCATCACATATTTTGTTGTTTTCAAAATCTAGTTTAGGTAATCCTTTAACTAAATCCATTTTAATTAGTTTTGAAATAAGGTGTGTGCTTGCATGACCTAATCTACGATGCCATAACCAACCAATCTCATTATATTAGCATTATCAGCAATTAAGCAATGATTAGTAGATAATTTGTCTAAGTCAATCAAGTACACATTGCCATTTCTATAACCAGTAAAAACAATGCTATCATCAATGGAATTAGATACTATGCAAATAGAAGATTTAAATGAAACATTAAAACCTTTATCACATAATTGGCTTATACTAATTAAATTATGCTTTAAACCATAACATAAAGTACATTATCAATAACTATAGATGGAGTTATGCGAACTTTACCAAGGCCCATAATTTGACCTTTACCGTTATCGCCAAACGTCACAACTCCACCTTTCTTTTCTTCCAGGGTGATGAATTCATCTTTGTCACCCGTCATATGTCTTGAGCAGCCACTATCAAGGTACCACTTTTTCTTTGATCTTTTGGCTACAAGACATTCCTGCAATAAATAAACTTTATGTTTAGGTACCCAAGCTTTCTTGGGTCCTTCATGGTTAGCAGCAACAAAAATTGTTCCTTTGGAACCCATATTTTCTTTGCTTTAATATTTAAGTTTTTATTATTTAAATTTTGCATTCAAATGATTTATGACCCTTTTCATTACATTTGAAACAAGTATATTACTTTGGTTGGCTTTTATAAAATATTCTTTAGTGATTTTTGTTTTCTTAATGTGTTATACCCTAAACCTGCTTTGTCAAAAACAGCTTTTTGACTATCTAAAACATGTTAGTTTTGTTGAGCTTAAGTAAATTTTATCAACAATGTTCTTATACTTTTTAACCTCTTTCCTTAGTTTATCATTTTCATTGAATTAATTCTTTTCTTTTAAAAATTTCATTTTCAGATTTAAGTTTCTTAACTTCATTATTAAGCTAATTCCTTTTCTTTAGAAAGTTAATTTTTATTTTTCAAAACTTGTATTTCTTTTTCAAAATTTAAAATCGCAATTCATTAAAAGCTTCAAACATTTCATCAAATGTAAATTCATCATCGGGGGTTTCGGTGCTTACCTCTTCGTTGTCGTCCGCCATGAAGCATATGTTTGCGACTTCCTTTTGTTCTTCTTCTTCGGAAGAAGATTCCTCGCTATCACTCCAAGTCGCCATATAAGCCTTCTTTTTCTTTTTGTAGGCTTTCTTCAATCTAGGACATTCATTCTAAAGTGCCCCGGTTTATTACATTCATAGCATGTCAAGGGGTCTTTCTCTTTTTCTTGTCCTTGTCCTTAATCTTATCCTTTTCTCCTTCCCACTTAACTCCAAATTTTTTCTTGTGGAAGGGTTTCTTTCTCCTCATAAATCTTTTAAATTTCTTTGCTAAGAGAGCAGTCTCATCATCATCATCATCATCATCTGCTGCTCTCTTCTTCTTTTGCAGCTTTGAGGGCAATCATTTTCTTTTTCTTTGAATCCTCCTCAACATGCTGCCTCATAGTCAGCTCATGGGTCATAGGGATCCTAGAAGCTCCTCTAAGGGTAAAGTATTGAGGTCCTTAGCTTCTTGGATTGCAGTCATCTTTGCTTCCCATGATCTTGGTAGAGACCTAAGAATTTTCCGAACAAGTTCAGAGTTAGTATATGTCTTACCAAGACTTTTCAAACCATTTACAATATCAGTAAATCTAGTGTACATGCATGCAATGGTTTCAGATTGTTCCATATTAAATAACTCATATTTATGAACAAGAATATTATTTTGGATTCTTTCACTTGATTGGTACCCTCATGGGTAACCTCTAATCTATCCCAAATCTCCTTTGCGGAATTACAAGTGGAGATTCTATTGAATTCATTAGCGTCTAATGAGCAATATAGTACATTCATGGCTTTAGCGTTAAGTGTGCCATTTTCCTATCATTATCATTCCAGTCCCTTTCGGGCTTAGGAACAATAGTGCCATCAATAACATGTGTGGGTGTACTAGGTCCATTAATTATAACACCCCAAAGCTCATAATCAGAAGCTTGAATGAATATCCTCATTCTAGCTTTCCAATAAGAATAGTTTGAGCCATTAAAAAGTGGAGGTCTATTCGTAGAATGACCTTCAGCAAAAGACCAACTTGTGTTGCCATTTGGAACTTTAGCTCTTGATCGTGTGATCAAAATCTAATGAGCACTAGCTCTGATACCAATTGTTGGCCCAGATGACAACCCAAGAGGGGGGGGGGTGAATTGGGTTCTTTAAAAAATTAGCCCTTTTAAAATAGTTTGCTTGAGATTAATGAAGGCAAATGCAAAGTAAATAAAAGTGCAGTGAATAAATAGAGATAGAGATAGAGTCAATGAACACGGCAAACACAAAGATTTTATAGTGGTTCGGTGTATCCAACACCTACGTCCACTCCCAAGATTCACTTGGGTCCACACTATAATCTTCCTAGATTACAGCTGAGTTGTTTTACAAGCTCACAACTCAAACTTGTTGTTTTACCGGGATCACAACGAACCCAGCTGGTTTTCAAGGCTCACCAGCACAAAAACCCTAACACAAGCTTTACCAAGCTTGTACCGAGGTAAGACTACCTCCACTAGTTCAATCCCCCAGATTGAACTAGATACAAAAATGAAATATGTTTTTCAAATACAAAGCTCCTTAATGAGCAGATAATCAAATATAATAACAAGTTTAGAAAAGCCTGATTTGCAGTTGGTTGGCTTTTGAGCTTTTCTTCTTTTCTTCTTTTCCTCAACTCTTTGAAGTGTAGAATCGGGCCTCAGCTCGGATTCTTCACGGAATGTACGTTGGAGTTGATTTGAGCTTTTCTTCTTTTCTTGAGTGTTGAAAATCACTTGAGATGCTCTTGAATAGCTCTTGGATTTTCTTCTGAAGCTTCCTTGGATTGTTGAGCTTGAGCACAGAAGGAGCTTCCTTTGATTTCACACTTTTTCTTTCACTCTATTTTGAATCACGGATTTTTTCAATGACGCTCTGTTTTTCTTCATTTTCTGAAAGATTTCTCTCTTTGATTTGAATGTCTATTCTCTTTTTTTTGATTTGAAAACGGCTTCTCTATTTATAGATTCTGCAAAAATATAGCCGTTAGAAACAAAGAAAAATAGCCGTTAATTAAAAATCTTACCGTTGACGCTGAGTTGGCATTCAGAAAAATCTCGCCCAGATTTGTTGGAGTCGACTCCTGCTTTTCCGCGAGTCGGCTCGAAGTCGTGATACCAAAAATAGAAATACTCAGAAAGTCAAAGGGTCGACTCATCAAAAATAAGTGTCGACTCCTGACAGTCGGGGTCGACTCATGAAAAGTTAGGGGTCGACTCGCGAAGTGCTCAGAAAATACACCTCTGGTGTCTGAGCGGAGTCGACTCACACAGTCATGGAGTCGGCTCGACAGAATCGGGGGTCGACTCGAGAAATCACATGGGTCGACTCGAGACAGACAGTCATTTCTGTACACTGAGTGGAGTCGACTCTGAAACTCTAGAGTCGGCTCCGAACATATCAAAAATCAGAGAATTTTCTGATTGACTTGAAATTCGTTCCAGATTCATTTTAAATTAAATTTTTGTCTTGAATATAAAATTTGTCATTAGGAATCAATTCAAGAAATGTTCCAAAAACTCATTGATTATAATATTAAGTATAAAATTTCTTTTTGAAAGCTTAAACATGGAGCTTGAAGGTACTTTCAAAATGATTAAAGTTATACTTTAACATTCTCATTCATTGTTCTAAATAAATTCATTGTTCATGTAAATAAACTCATTACATCTTTTAATATACTCATGGCTTTTGGTAATCATCAAAATCAATAAGATTGGGGGCAACAAATTCTCAACAATCTCCCCAACAGGTACTCTACCAGATCGCCTTAATGGTGCATCTAAAATGGGTTTTGAGTTTGATCTAATCAACTCAGATTCTAGGGGTTCACTGGTTTGTGTTGTTCCTTCTACTTGATGAACTTCCTCAAGTTCAATATTAGAGCTATTTGTTCCTTCACTAAGGAACTCCTTTTCAAGAAAAACTGCTCTATTACTAATGAACAACTTTTGTTCTTCAGTATTGTAGAAGTAATATCCTTTTGTTTCTTTCGGATTGCCGATGAAAAAACATTTGTCAGATTTGGGTTCAAGTTTGTCTGATTTTCACGTTTCACATAAGCCGGACACCCCTAGACTCTCAGATAGGTAATAACTGGTTTATGTCCATACCATATCTCATGTGGAGTTTTAGAAACAGACTTACTTGGAACCTTATTAAGAATATGACAAGCTGATTTTAATGCATATCCCCAAAATGATATTGGCAAGCTTGCAAAACCCATCATGGACCGAACTATGTCTAAACAGAGTTCGAATCCTTCTTTCCGACACACCGTTATATTGCGGTGTTTCAGGAGGAGTCCATTGGGAGAGAATCTCATTCTCCTTTAAATATGTCACAAATTTAATGGAAAGGTATTCGCCTCCTTGATCTGATCAAAGAGTCTTAATACATTTTCTGTTTGTTTTTCTACTTCTTTAGATATAGTTTGAACATTTCAAACGATTCAGATTTATGTCGCATAAGATAGACATAACCGAACCTAGAAAGGTCGTCTGTAAAGTAATGAAGTAGTAGTATCCACCTTTGGCACAAGTGCTCATTGGTCCACATACATCAGTATGTACTAGACCCAATAGCTCTTTGGCTCTTTCACCTTTTCTAGTAAAAGATGACTTGGTCATTTTACCAAGAAGACATGATTCATAGGTAGTTAATGATTCACAATCATCAACTCGAAGGATGCCCTCCTGAGTTAACCTGTTTAATCTGTTCTTGTTGATATGACCCTGCCGATGGTGCCAAAGATAATATCTGTGACATCATTATTTTAGGGCGCTTACTTGATTGGTACACTACATTCACAGGCTGTGATAATATATAAATGTCATTAGATAAATGCCAGTCATTACAGTGACTCCATTCATAATGATATTCAAAGTAACATCCTTTATTGAAATTTCATAATTATTTTTGGCCAGAAGGCCTACAGAAATTATGTTCAATAAGAACGTTGGGCAAAAATGATAATCATTTAGTATAATGACATTTCTATTGAAAACTATTTCAAGAACTCCTAATGCCAGTACTGGAACTAATCTTCCATCGCCGACATTTAGGAATCTTTCATTGTCCTCAAATCTTCTGGTGACCTATAGTGCAATGAATTGCAAATGTTAAAAGGACTCCCGGTATCCAATACCCAAGTCTGATTATCATATATAGAAAAATTATAATGTGTTATCATATAAATACCTTGTTGAGCAACATCTTGCTCCTTTTTCTTCTTTGGCCTGTTTGGATCAAGTGTGACAATGTAAAGAGGATAGTTCCTCTTCCAGTGCCCTTGCATCTTGCAGTGAAAGCATTCAGCTTGACTTTTATCAACTTTCTTCTTCTGCATCTGACCCCTTATAGATGTCCTAGCATGTTGCACCCTTTTTATTATTCTTTTTCTTCTTCCCTTTCCCAAAGGGTTTACGCCCTACCTTAGATCCTTCAACCACATTAACCAAACCCTTAGAGAGCTGGTTATCCTTCTCAAAGTTCTGTAACAACCCCAACAAACCATGGTAGTTGACTGCAGGCTTTGTCATTCGAAAATGAGTAAGGAAAGGTCGGAAGGATGGAGGCAAGGAATTCAGGATCGCATCTTTTCCCAACTACTCATGTAAGGGAAAGCCGAGCTTGCTTAGGAGTTCTATCTTCTCGATCATGTACAATACATGATCAGTGACAGGAGATCCTTCTCTCATTCGAGCATTGAAAATAGCACAACTAGTCTTGTGCCTTTCAACATCGTCGGGTGTGCTGAAAGATTCATTCAACGCTTGAATGATTTCTTCTGGCTGAGCATTCTCGAACCGGCGACCGAATTCATCGTTCATTGCTGCTAACATGATACAACGCACGCTAGTTCTATCATTGAGCCACTTCTGATAAGTGTCTCTCTCAGAACTTTGGGTGTTTGCATCAGGTATCTTTGGTGCAGGATTATTCAGAATATATAGAATCCTCTCATGCTCAAGGACGATCTTAAGTTTTTTGAACCAGCTATTGAAATTGGAACCATTCAATTTGTCACTATCCAATAGGGACCTTAATGATAAATTAGTGGCCATGTTCTGCATAAGGAAAAACTAAGGTTTATTAGGATATAAATTGATTCAGTCTAAAGACTTGGACTTTAGTCTAAAGATTCTTCCACTATTTTGTTCAAATTGGCAGCCTCTACACCCCAATTCGAAGAATTATTCTTAATTCTTTAGCGGGCACTAAGATCTACATAAACTACATACAGGCCCAAGTGAAGCTTGGCTAACCCATATGCATCTAAGAGTAGGTTCAAAACCAATTATTTTTCCAAACAATTCTTAGTGTTCAGTTTTGCCCCATGTACTCTTCAGCAGGCATGAAGTGCCTCCACTGAAAGTTCTGGTTAGGTCCAACCATTAAAGATGCATCAATATGAGTAGCTCCAATTAAAACCATTCGATCGTTGATCCTAGAGCAACTGCCATCCCACCTTGACATCATATGGTTAACCAATTCTGATTTGACCATCTAATAGATTCATGCTCAACCACGGAGCCTAATCTACTTCCATTTGGTTTAATCAAAGAGAAGGACTTGATCAACTACAACTATTGTTTGATTTAGAGCATTCTTAACCTAATCTAATTAGATTTGAACAAATACTCTTTTAGTCCAGTTGATTTAAACCTTAGAGTCTAATCCTTTATGGACCCGATTTAGCTAACCCAAATGATTAAATATATTTCATGTTAACATGTCATATATTTCAATCAAGCATAATGTTACTACTCATAATTCCTATATTTAGATCATATCTAAAAAATTATGAACTAATATTTGACATTCAAATAAAACTCTCATAAATATTTGTACGTTTTATAACATAGACATCATGCCATCATATCATATCTATGTTTTTATACTAAACATGCAAATATTATGGTTTTATACAACATCGATATGTATCAAATATAAAATATCTTTTGAGAGTGTGTGTAATCTATGTTTGATGCCAAAGCACAATTTAAATTTTCTTTAAACAAAGCATCAACGATAAAACAATCGCACAGCAATATGTCACAGAATACCTCATTGAATGGGTAATTCGGATTTTCAATCCACCTATGACCATATGGCCTTGTGATAAGTTTTAGCCATAATTACATAATTAATGAGAATGTTAATTTACATGCAATAAATTAGATCATTAACGAAACCATGGCTCTGATACCATTTATAGGGAGAAATAGTCTCCGAGCCATGCATATTTTTAAAAATTGATAACTATTATCATTGCGGAAATTAAAAGATTACATATTAATCTATCTAATATGCATCAAGATCATATCTTTGCCTATATATTCAGGGTCGTTTGATCTAAAATATGCATATAAAATATCAAGATCATATCTTGATCTTCAAGATGACTAGTCACACTATTATCTTGAAGCCTGCCTTAAGATCTAGGGATCAAATCACTTACCTTAAGAATAGTAGGTAAATCCTTATTGCTCTGCAGCCGTTCAATCGTCCGGCCTCTAGTATCATCCATGCGAAGCCCCGAGTGATCAGATTTCCGGGAGTGCTAGCTCGCGGAAAAATAGCTTTGCTGATCTTGAATCCTCTTACTTGAATCTTCCTCCAAGATCCACCAGGCTTCCGCTAACACCAGAATCACCAGGATTTCTATTCTAACATTTTAGAATTACAATCCACGATAATTTAGAATTATAATCCACGACAAATCGTGTATTGTTGTTCTATTTTTGTTCTGTGTTCTCTGGTGAGGGAATGCCCTCTATTTATAGTCTCGATTTAGCCTTGACATTTAATTCTGACATTTAAGAATTCGTTGTTTGGCAAAAGCGAAGAGACGCCGAAGGCGCGACGCTTGGTTTAATTCCGACGTTCGGAGAAAACCAAGGAGTCGCGGCGTTTGGTTTAGTTCCGTCATTCGGAGAAAACCAAAGAGACGAGGAATAAATCTGACGTTCGATAAATAAATGTCATGCATTAAATTCTATCTCATGAGAGATTTTAGCCATCTCATCATATGAGATCCATATTCGAGAGGTTTGGGTTCTGATCTGAATTTATTTGACTTAACCCACATAGATCATGGTCCAAGCCCAAATCAAATTTGGCTAGTCCTGAATCTATTTAAATTCAAGTCAAGTCTAATTTCAAATCAATATTTGAAATTGACTTGTCCTTCTAATAGACTTAAACCAAATTGAATCTTATTCAATTGTACTTAACCCAATTGAGATAATTCAATCAATCAAATTGATTAATTAAATCATATACGATTCTCAATCATTGATCAGCAAATAGATCATCATAGGAAACTTCTATGCGTGTGACTCTCTAGGTTCGAACCTAAGCCGGTAGCATAGAAACAACTTTCTATACTAATCGATGTGCCCATCTAGCAATGGAACCCAACGTCCGGATAGGTCGAAGAGTTTCCGAGCAAACTCCAAGAACCCTAAGAAACAGTTGCCGTATAATTCATCCTCTTGACCACAAATGCTAAGGATGCTTAAGAGCCTGTCAACTCTAAATAGCAAATCCATAAAGTGATTTCAACTTTAGTGATCATGTGACTTTCACATGAAGTGCCTTGGCCAAGGTCTTGCTAAATTGAAACACAAGCATTTCTCCTTTTAATGGGATAGTCAAATTCTATCTTGATCCACAACTGACTACCATAAGTACTTGACTGCACCCAGTAACCTTTCGTAGCTGGATTAGAAATCCAGGTGGTCCGGCACCTAAGTACAATGAGTTGCTTGTAAGCCACTGGTTGTGATCTTCATGTCTGAAGGATACTTATACCTATATCTTCTCGGATTAACTCTTGACAGCAGAATATCCGGAAATGAGTCACGTTCGGTGAAATGTACTCCTACACTTTCACCTGTATGTCATACCAGTGTCTCTACACTCCTTGGTTAAGAGGATAACCAACAAATATGATATACAACGTCCTATAATTGATAGTACTATAGCCCTATCATAGTATATTATTTGGTCGCGAACTCTTTTAAGGACCTTCTAAGATAAATCCTCCTTTATCGTGAGGAAGATCCTAAGGGCTTCATTACTTTCAGGAGTATTAAGAAGATGTTTTGTAATGAATAAACTACCAAATAACTTTTATTAATATATCAATTTATATACAATTTACATCAGTACAATCATCAAATGATTGGCTTTAGGATACAATTCCCAATAGGTGGAACAAAGAACTAGCATCTTGTTGCTCAGCTTGTTGAGGGTGCCCCCCAGCGTTACTGGTGAAAGCTTCCCGGATTCTTGTCATCACCCTCTTCATGATCCACCATTTTGATGAAAAAGGGATGAGGATCTGCAAACCAGCATCGCTGACCCTCCCCCTTCTGGCACGCCAATATGTTGATGCCAGATCACCGGCCTCGAGCATCCGCTAACGTCCGATCGCCTTCTCTAGCGAGCCCGGAATCCTCGGTGAGTTCCTCGTGCTTGCGGGCCTGCAAACAAGTCCTAGAGGCCGGAGATTTGGCGGGGACCCTCCGACGCTCAAGTCAGTGCTCTCGGCAATGACCGTGAGCTTGAGAAGCTCGAAAGAGGGAAGAATGGAGAGGCTTAGTGCCGTGCTCTCTGTGGGCAAGAATGAGCGTTAAGGGTATAGTGAGTTCTCAGTTACTTGGTCTTACCTGGTCAGGGTCCCTCTTATCCTTTTTATAGATGCCTGGGCGTGATCACTTATCAGAGCATTAATTGATGGCAGTACAGTGGAGCTTACCTCCATGTGACATGTCAAGCTGTAGGCCGTGTCCTGTCAGAGTTGGTGCTGCAAGGCATGGCCGATCGTTACGCGCTTGCCAGACGTGTCCCCTACGTCACCTTTTTGGTTGTCCTGCGCAGTGATGGGTGATAAAGTTAGTCGTGTGGGTCCCAAGGTACAGCCATTGGGGGTAATGATGTTGAGTTGAAGCCAACTTCCCTAGTAGAGCATTGATTATAGAGTGATTGTGTGGCACCGTTCATGCCCTTGGATGAGCTTCAGAAAGACGAGGGTGAACACTTGCATGGCACTATTAACCGCCGAAGGGAGCTTGGCAGCTACAGGTCGAGGCTAAGCAAGAGTTGAGGCCCAACGTGGCAACCATAAATGCCTTTATATAGGGGAGAGAATAAGGCAATAAATGCCTTGGAGTAAGCGGATGATAAATGCCTCTTGCCCGGAGGTTGGCATCGTACGTTGGCGAGGTTGAGAAGGAGAGCCGAGGCGAGATGTCAATGCTTTTCAAGCCTTATGACCATTTCTCTAGCCCATTGACTCGATCGGACATTAATGATGAAGGTGGCCCTTGGGAAACCCACGCATAATGTGACCCTTTCTCCCTCTTATTCTCTTTTGTGAGAGCAATGCCCTCTTATTCTCTTTTATGAGAGTAATGCCATGGATGGATGTTGGGAGCTGAGGCCGAAGGAAGCTCCGTCAATCCCTTCCTTCATGGTTCTCTAACACGTTGGATCAGCCACATCAACCGGTAAACCTAATCATAATGTGTTCTTTATACCATGTGAATCTTGCCACATATGATCAATAACTTTACCAATTCCTTTAGTACCATACTTGATCATATCTTTTAACGTTATGTCCTGGAGACAGAATGCAAAATCTTTTGCTTTAACAGTGGAGTCCGTGGAATTTTACCTACTCCATGCAACGAGAATGCACAACCTCTTCCCTAATGTACACTGTTTTAAATTCTTAGCATAATATCTCCGCACCATTGATTGTGCGGCAGTAGATTGATAAGATATGTTTATTGATGATTCAAAATTCCAAGTATTAAATGTAAAAAGAAATCTTGATGTATTCAATTTCAATCACTAGTCCCACAAAATAGTGGTGTAAAATCCACCAAGAAAAAAGTCGCATGAAATATATAGCATACACGAAATTAAAAAAAAAAAAAATTCTACAGCATCACTTTGGCCTAACCAGAGCAGCAGCTAGGTTTCTTCAGTGCAGAAACATCATCTCTCACATCTATTCTCTCTCCTTTAATGGGGACAGCAGATCCTGCATCATCACCTACCTCAATTACTTTCTTGCTCACAATTTGATAAATCTGAGTCAAAACCTCTTGAAAAGCATCGTTCACATTTGTTGATTCTAGTGCTGATGTCTCCATGAAATAGAGCGATTCCTTCTCAGCCAAATCCTTTCCATCTTCAGTAGATACAGCAACAAGGTGGCGGAGGTCAGACTTGTTACCAACGAGCATGACAACCGCACTGGGATTTGTGTGGTCCCTCAACTCCTTCAGCCAACGTTCAACATTCTCAAATGTAGCATGCCGAGTAACATCATAGACGAGTAGGGCACCCACAGCTCCTCGGTAGTAAGCACTGGTGATGGCCCGGTACCTGCACTAAAAGAAAAGAACCACATTATAAACATGTCTTCAACCAGAGATGCACTGATGAACTCTTGATATGAAGTCCAGCCTGTGACTCTCAGATGATTGCATCAATATATTTTGTAAATATTGTTGTGCCTGTCCTCGGGGTCACTTGTTATTTTCACATTTCGATTCATCTGGTATTTATAGGCATACATGCACAGCCTTTAGTTAAAGGTGCATCATAGCCTTAACAGGAGTTGAATGTGCAAAATAGCGATAGGAGCGATTCATTATAGAATATATTTAGATAGAATAACTCATTCTTTAAAACTTGATTAATTAATTTTCAATAGCAGATTATAGCCCTTCTATGCATCAAGTTGATTTGTCCAAACAATTAACATTTAACAGAACAAGGCCAGTTCATTATAGAATATATTTAGATAGAATGGCACAGGAACATTTTAAGTCCCAAGTCACTTTCTAGAGGTGTGGAAAAAGATCATTAGTTGATACTTCGTCAATGTAAATACTTCCAAACATTGAATTTTAATTCTGGGAAAGGATCACTGCTTGAGCAAATAGGCTAGCTGGTTGATAAATTGTAATAGTATGATGCAAAGGATAAGACTAATAGGGCATGATATTTGTATCCACAAGCTCATTCATTCAATCATGATCAAAGGAGGAAAGGCTTCTGACAGACAGCAGCACATTAGATTGTCGCCAGGGAACATCGATCCTATGCCTTCTTTGGTTCCCTCACAAATTTGTTGGAATATTTGAATAAATGAGTATGCACTCATTCGTATCCAACCAAGATAGCAAAATAGTATATTAACTGGATTGAAGAGGAAGTACATAAAAAATGATTTACCACCTTTTTTTTTTTTTTTTTTGAAATCCTAGAATATATTTGCCTCTTCCCGCTTGTGCTAGAATGCTAGAAAAGTTATTTGGCTGAATAAAACTGGTTAATAGACTCCATTCAAATATATTCCATGTTATTTGCAACCTAAACAGGGTCTTAGAGAAGAGTTCACTCCCAAATAATGGAACAGAGGTAGGTAGAGAGGAGTTTCACCTACTCTGCTGGTAAAAAACATTATCCTGTCCCAAATAGTCCACAGAATCTAGATGAGTGAAAATGAAGCACTAAAGCTGCTGGAATGTATATATTAAGAAATGATACAAGGACAGATCATGGATGCGTTGAGGAATGAAATGAGGACAAATCATCAGATTTCTTCTTAGGCTTCTAAGATCTCCTAAACTACGGAGCATGGGTTCCTCGACCTCAATCGTAGATAACCTGTTTAAAAGCTGATTCATATGTAGGCCACTAAAACTGACAGCCAATCTCTAGTGAATCTCAACCACATCTTAGGATCCTAATTTAGAAACTCATCAACCTCCCTCGCTAAGGCTTACTTGACTTTATTTGCCATCAAACATGACCTAGAACTTAAAAAACAACTACTAAACTGGACTACCTTGGACTGAGTCCTAAAATTAACCCATCCAAAGATGAACTTAAAAATATCTGCCTAAACTTAAAAAACAAACAAACAAGACTAACCTCCTAGGTGCATTAATTACAAATTTAAAAGGGAACTAATTAAGCCACATTAGAACTTCGAATCATGGATATGGAGATGACACGATCTGTGTATGCAAAAAACCAATAGAAAAAAAAAAAATACAGATAGGATGCTACAGTAGTTATATGTACATTCTATACATATATAGGTAGAAATCATAAAGCATAATGATATATTACCATGACATAGCCCATGTTCCATAAAATCATATCAACATCATAATTGCCATTGTTTATTCATTATTTGAATCCATAGACACGTCTCTATTCCATAAAAATATGTCAACATCACAACCCTAAAATGAACCATCCATCATGTCCAATTTTAAAGGTCAAAAAACATTCAGAAAAAGAAAAAGAAAGCCCTTCTCCTCATCCCTGAAGATATCCAAATTTCCTAGGGGATCCAAGATATATTCAGAGCCTTAACACCTACCCATATATTTTATTTGGTACTAAAACTAAGTATACTGAGCAGCAAGTTCATTTCTACCTACCTACAGTTGCTCACCTCCAACAAAAAAAAAAAAAAAAAAAAGTGAGACCTTGGAATCCAACCGCCCATGCATTTTCTACCCTCTAGGCAGTGGGCTAAGAGGACAAGGGCCTGCTAACTTGATGCTTCTTAAGAATTCTGCCTCCCCTCCATTAGCCAATTGGATGTTTCATGTTTGTTCCATGCACAGATCCAAACACTTACAAAATTTCTGCATTTACCCCCATAATCTCTAAGATTTTTTTTCAAGATCTAAACTATTCAAGCCATCAATTTAAAGGAAAGCTTTAGGATCTGATTCCAAGTCTACATCTTACCCTTGATACTTGGCTAACCCCTCTAATTCAATCAAATGGTTTGCACCAAGTCAACTATTCAGAATCTCAAATATCAACCTAATCCCTCCATTTCGATTAGTCAACTTTATGAAAATATTATTTAAAGAGAAAGAGGGGTTGCTTTATGTTGTAAACATTCCCTTATTCTAGAATCCTAATCTAAGGAGTCACCTCATCTCCCACCTCCTACCTTACAAAACCTTAACCCTAATGCTAATAATACGAGCTTCTTCCCTTACAAACCCGTAGAACCACATTAACATTCTATAAGAGAACCATGTCTATGGTCCTTCCATCCATCTAGTCCTCAATCCCCTGCTTTCAGTCCTTATGGAAATAAGACTTTGCCCTAGGCCTAAAGATCCTCTCCAAGCACTTCCAAATGAAGCTAAGGCTGCACAGAGGTTTTAGCACCTCATAAATCTTTCATGCAGGTATTCTTATAGATCATATATCTTCATGCCAGCAAGCCTCAGAGACTCTCCTTTGAGGTTTGGGCTGGTGTTCCTTGCCCAACCTAACCATAAAACTCCCATGACATGCTTTTAGCACAAGACATGCAGTCTCACTTCTCATTTTCTAGCATGATCATGCCTAGTTGTCCACTTATAGGTAAGTTTACCCACGAGTTTGTTGCATATTGTCTGCTAAATCCTGCCATGATCAATGAGTTGCGAAGGACTTCGTAAAGCAGTACAAGGGGAAGTCACCTCTGTGCATGTATTGTGTGCACCCACTCATGTAGTAAAACTACAATGCCTTTGAAATATCATGCACAATCAGTTACAGATCTTTTAAAATGACAGTCAGCCATCAATCACAGTATAGGTTACCTAGTAACTAAAAATAAATAAATGTTGGTAGTCTCTTACCTATAAGATATGTTCCAGAAAATTTTGTCAAGGAAACAAATCCATGATAGCAACCCTTCTTGTGGACTTGATATAATTGGCTTACTTGACCCAATGCAAGGTCCAACAGACCTAGCATAAAAACATTCAAGCTCAATTTTGACACGAAAACTAGTTGAAACAGAATTCACCTCCTCTAAAAAGAGTCCATCTTGGGATCCAGTGTTGTTACCACCCCACCTCACCATTAAATTGTCCAAAGGCTTGTCGGCAAGGACTTTTTATTTAAATGTCAGCCTGTTGTTCTTTTTTTTTTTTTTTTTTTTTTTTCTCAAAGAGAATTGGCTTCAGCATACATCAATCAACTTGCTAATATTAAGAACCAACTTAGACAGCAACACCATCAAGTTGTTCGAAGACTTAATATATTCCACCTATGCAAGGTCCCAGCCCCAAGGGAGTCAAACTACCATCTCTAATCCAATTCATTGTCCTGTCTTTCCGATATAAAAGATGCTTTTTTGGAAATTAAATCGAACCTTTGATGAAGATCCATCACCATAAAACCCAAATCATTCATGTTAAATCATCAAAATTCATAAACATAAACGAAGCATACCTGAATCCATATTGCTTGATTGCTTTCCAGAGTCCTACGGTTGGCCTTCCAGATCAACACATACTCCCAATAGCCCTTTAAATTTTCTCTCTAGGTTATTCTTTCTGATGCGATCCAGGAACCGCTATATAATAATCTCATCATTATCTTTTGGTATTCCTATTTTAACCCATCATAAAAATAGAAATAACCCCTTAAGTCTCTACACATTAAAGGGCCACACCTAATCATATACATACCAAATTACTAAATCCAACTGATCACTTTTAATTGGGCTTAACCTTATTTGACAGTACGCAACATATAATTATTTCACATATAAGCCCAATGTTGATTAAAAATCCAACAGCTCTCTGACAACAGACTCTCTGTCACAATCCTCCCATCAATAAATACTACGATTGAAATCTAGGAAATCATCACACGTAATCTAAATTAACAAATTGCAATCCAGTCCAACAATCAGCAGATCCCAGATCCCAAAACTCATCTCCTAGCCCATGTCATCGCCCAACTCTCAAGACAAGAAGCCAAAACCAAGAAGACAAAGCAAAGAAAGAAAGAGAGAAGATGGGCCAAACAAAGAATGACGTACCTCTCCTGGCCGGCGGTGTCCCAAATCTGAGCCTTGACGACCTTGTTGTCGACGGCCAAGCTCCTGGTGGCGAACTCCACCCCGATGGTGGACTTCGACTCCAGGCTGAACTCATTCCTCGTGAACCTCGACAGCAAATTCGACTTCCCCACCCCCGAGTCCCCGATCAGCACCACCTTGAAGAGGTAGTCGTAATCATCCTCCGCTCGGTACGCCCCCGCCATCTCCTTCGACGAGAAGCCAACCAAAGACGAAGGCGCTGCGCGCTTGGTTCTCTCGGCGCTGCGCGTCTTCGCCGCGTGGCGTCGGAACGCTCCCCTTTTCTTTCTAAATTAATGGGAGGTCCGTTCGGGTGGTGGACTGCATTCTTTAGAGGGAGGCAGGGGGAAGCTTCTAAGAACGGGAGAGTTCTTAAATGAAGGGCGGGGTTTGGGCTCGTTTGGAGCGGTTGACGTCGGTTTTTTTGGTCGGTTGAATTTGACTGGCGATTTGTGACGAAGACGGCCGTTGCCGGAGAGATTCTTGCTGTGGAAAGTTCGTTACCGTGTGATTTTTGTTTCTTCGGTTGGAAAATTGACAACGCGTTATTAGGTACGAGAAGAGTGCCCGCTTCCATCCCAATCTAAATTTACCCAATATATCTTAATTTAACCTATAATACTTCTTTGTCATGCCACGCTTATAAATAAATTGAATAAAAATCTATCTATTTATTCTTTTAATATCATAATATAATGTGTTTTGTTTATACATTTAAATAATATTTAAGCGTAAAATAAAAAAGCAGAACTCTATTTAAGATGGTAAAGGCAATCGGGCCTTCTCACTCACGTGCTATGCTAATAAAGATTTCCAATGACACTATACGTTAGTAAACAAAATAATTAAATAATTTTAGATTTCATTGAAACTATATATTAATAAATAAAAATAATTAAGTAATGTTTAATAAAAAAAGTTTATATGGGATGTTGTAAATTGCAATGAAATCTATTGCACCATATCACAATTTAGATTTTTATTTAAAAAATAATTAAAAATTTTGATTTTAATTTTTTATGAACCATTCTAATGCATAATTGATGTAAAGCTAAATACTAATATATATACAATTCATTTTCATTCAATACCGTGTTCTTCTTTCCAAGCGATGGATGGTTGGACAATTCAAGATCCTCTGACGTGCATCCTTTACATCATACAGAGCTATGCAAGCATGGATAACTTCCACATGACTCATATGGCAATGGAGGGTTGGTAGCAAGTTAACATCCTTCAAATCAATGGCAATAAGACCTGGGAGGAGAAGAATGACAAGCAGCAGCAAGCTATTCATTCACTTCCGTATGATTCTCTCATAGTCCATATCCGACATTTCTATCGAAAGTAAATTCAGCGGTTGACTGAGTAGAGATGGCTATGACCTATCATGTGGGATCTTGGACTTGGAATCAGGACGACCCCTGTCCCTTAGCTTTTAAGCAAATTTTATACTCTAATAATTTGGGCTGACTTGCATTAAGCTTATGTGATCGTCCGTCTGTACCATATATATATATATATATATATATATATATATAGTTTAGATGATCAGAGTTGCAGCACCCTCAAAAATATTTTTATATTAAATAAAAAAAATATTATATACTTATAATTTAAGTTCACTTATTATCCATTAACTTTCACTCAAATTTTTAATTCATTTACTTCCACTCGAGTTATAAATTAAGCTCACTTGCTACTCATTAACTTTCACTTAAATTTTAAATCATATAGTTTAACGAAGTTAATTGAATTTACTTGTTAACCATCAACTTTTATTTGAATTTTTGATTATGCAATTTTAATCTGCTAATAAAATTAATTAGATTCAACAAGTAAATTTGAAGTATTACAGAGATCATAAAAAAAGATCAAATTAAAGTGGCTATCGAGAGCGACATGCTTACGCAAAGAGGAGGTCAAAAAGTGGAGATGAATATTTGAGCGAGTGTAGGTTTTCTTGTAGAGAACTTATGCATGGTGAAAGCATCGTTCATGGTCTCTCATGTGAGGAAAATGGTATATTTCTTTATGTTGTCACTGTTTAGTTCAACTCTTCTATGTGATGGCGGTTGGTTGACAGAATGGGAGCGGATGTTCCAGATGAGCGTGAAAATCATTTAATGCTTGCAGAGGTGTTACCATCCCCATCTTGTGCACGCAATTGATCAATAGCTTCATCAATGTTCCTGCGAATCCCCTATTGACGTAGATGTAAAACAGAGATGGTAACACTCACGAGTACATTAATTTGCAAGTTTTGGATCTTTTCCTATCCAAATTTAAAGCAGGGAGATCTTACTATGTCTTTTGTTGTATCAAGATGCCAATGGTATGAATCTTGTATATTTACAAAGTTTATATACTGTCATATATATGATATATTGATGGACTCAATCGAATCTATAGATTTCAACTCCCAAATGCCAATATTACATATTACAAGTCCTGTCTCTAGTGGGATAGGATCTGATATAATCCATCGAATAAGATTTTGGTGGCTTGGATATATCTATCTACATCTCATTTTTAATCTACAGCTGATTAAATGCTCAAATAAGTTGAACATGGGTCAGACTACCAATACTAATGCGCTAGATTATACGGTTAAAAATGGGTTGAGTTGGAGTAGGCCACACCCAAGTTCGAACTTTATACAATTTTTATATATATATATAGAATTCAAACTCAAGTTGAAATATAATTTGAGCCTAGGCTTACGTTCCTAAAAACCTAACCTGAAAATAACCCATTTTGATGTAAAAAAAAAAAAAAACAGTAGATCAATTGAGTTAATTTAGTTTTTTAATAATTGTATAAAAATAAGAAATATTTGAAATAATTATACATTATCATTCAAAAGAAAAATTACTATACATAAAAAATTATTTTATATAGTTAAGAGAAATTCGTATTTTAAAATTTTGGAATTGAATTTTAATAATATTCGAATTTAATTACGGATCAATGCTTTGGACCTCCTTTAGGTTTGACTTCCAATCAAATTTAGATCAAACCAAGTAACATGAGTATAACTCAGATTTTTATTATTATTAAGCTTCAATTTTGAATCCAAATTCAGTCCAACTTAGATCAAGCCCAGCACTTAGCTTGACTTCAAGTTGTGATGGCTCGATGGGCCATGGGCCAACCCAAGCACACTTCAATCGATTGATCAATCAAGCCATTAAACCTATAGTTTTTATCAATGAGGCCTAATCTTAAGGAATTAACCTCAAACTGTACCAGATTTTATTTTTTTTCCTTCTCATTAACATCTAATTATCACTTTTTAAGTATCTAATCCAATAAAATTCATGTTAAATTGAAGGCTACAACCCTCCTGGAACCCCACGCCCGCCCCCCCCCCCCATCGCCCCCCCCCGCGCCCCACAACCAGCGCCCCACTGCCACATATCTCTCTCTCTCTCTCTCTCTCTCTCTCTCTCTCTCTATATATATATATATATATATATATATATATATATATATATCAAATACTTTTATATACTTATTTTAACCGTTCATAATAACGATAGATATAGAGATAGAACTAAAATAAAATAAATAAAAATAATTAAAAAATATTAATTATTTATAATTTAAATATTAACTTAGTTGTAAATAGAGAAGAGTGAAAAAAGTAGATTCATGTAATCGATTCCATGTAGTTAGAAAAAAAAAAAGCTTAGATGGATTGAGTTAAGTGCGTTTGGATGGAGAGAAAAGTAGAAAGGAAAGAAAATTAAAGAAAAATAGAAGAAAAATAAAATTTATCTTATTTGAATGGAAGAAAAAAATTAAAGAGAAGAAAAATGGAAAGAAAAAAGTGATGGCCCTATCTAAAAATTTTTTCTTAGAAATCGAAGAGATTTGAAAAGAAAATTCACGAGTACTTTTTTTTTAAATTTCAATATTAATCTTTCTAAAAAAAAAATTAGAATATTAATAAAAAGTATATAAGCATTTGTAATAGAAGCATTATTGTTATTATAAATTATTAAATTTTTTATTTTTTTTTTTTATTCATTCAAACAAAAAAAAAACATAATGTTTTTTTTTTTTTCTACTTTTTCTCTTCGTTCAAACAGGTCAATAGTTTGGACCGAATTTTTTTAAATTATTTCAAAAATTGTTCAGATTTTTAACTCGAATCTATTTTATTATTGAGCTCACGGGTCGATCAGCTCTGCTTTATCCAATTGGGGCCCGCCGCTTGCCCGTTTCCACCAGAAATCCTGGAAGCCAGTGGAGAGACCTCATCTCGCGAACTGGCTAGAGGGGAAGGGGGCCCAGGTGCATAGAGGCCTCACCAACGATCTCTTTCCTCCATAATATAGGCTCCTTTCTCTCGCTATCGTCATCGGGAGGAGCTGCTGGTTCTTAAAGCCAATCGAGCCCATTGTAGTACCCGGTTTCAAATGAACTTTATTCAGATGAATCAAGCTTTAGTCTGTTGGGTTTTTTGGATTGACGCTTCACTTCAGATGAAGCGTTTAGTCTTCCGAAAAACCCTCGATCTGGCGCTGCACAGGTGATTAAATAGGAAGGAGGAGGACTCCTTCCTTCACGTTGGTGCACTTCATCCATCAGGTAATCTCCTGGTCCAGAGCGTGAGAGAGAGAGACAGAGAGGAGACAGAGAGATCGCGAGAGACAGAAAGGAAGGTTGCCGGTCGATCCTTGGTTCAGGCCTGGCGGCGTGCTCGCCGCCTCGCCGGGCCTGAGATTTGGCCGACGACCCCGCCGGCACCGGGGGAGGTGTCCGACGGGTGGTGGTGGAGAGAGAGAGAGAGAGGGTCAATTGGCCCTTCTCTCGCGCGGTGGCGGAAGCCGGTTGGTTCGGGCTTGGCGGCGTGCTCGCCGCCTCGCCGGGCCTGAGCTTCGACCTGTCGCCTCCACCGGCACCGGGCGTGCGTCCGATGGAGGTCCAGCCGGCCAAGGTGGCCGGCCGTGCCGCCGGCACAGGGACGTGCCGCGCGGATGTGAGAGAGAAGAGGAAAGAAATTGAGGGAGAGAGGGGGAGTTTGGCGGCCGGCCGCGGCGGCGGCCGGCTCTGGCCCGGCCACCGGCGGCCGGGCCGCCCTCAATTTGGCCGGCGGCGACCCTGGCCGCCGGCTAAGTCCCGTTCGCTGTTCGGTGAAACAGGGATCGGGAGGGCTTGGGTTGAACCGGGCCGACTGGGCCGGCCGGTTCAGGGCTTTTGGACCGTGCAGCATTAAAAGTTTGGGCTGGTTTTTGGGCCCTGTAACGGGCCGGGATTAGCAAAATATTTATATGACTAGAATTTGAGTGAATTCTAGTTTCATGGGGTATTTTTACTTCCCCAATTGGGTATGTATAGTGGGAGATATTCAAGCCCAAAGTAGGGCCCGTGAACTAGTTTGGATAGAAATTCTAAGGGTCATTTTAATATTCGTATTCTAATAAATTAATTGTGTAAATGATCCTGTAGGTGCTCAGACATCTGACTAGCTGATATACCTGTTGGATTGCGTACTGAGGTAAGTAAGCTAGTTATCAGTATTTAATAATTATTCATTATATGAATATTTAAATTGTGAATTATATTGTGACATAAAGAATTGTTATGGATATTGGCTAAATTGTAAGTAGATGAATATTATGAACACATGGTTGTTTATGTGCTATGATTTCATATGTGGATGCTATGCATGAGAGATGCAGTTATTATGACATTGATGTGATATATTACATGCAATTGTTCAGTAAGTATAATCCACTGTTTATGCAATATAGAGATGTTATTGATATGTTTGTGCAAGATGTGAGGTGCTGTTATATGTCGCCGCGGTTCTCCTTTATCATGTCATACCACACACACGTCTAGAGGACGTGTTCTGCTTGTTTATGCCACACACACATCTAGAGGATGTGTTCTGCTTGTTTATGCCATCTACACGTCTAGAGGACGTGTTCTGCTTGTTTATGCCATTCACACGTCTAGAGGACGTGTTCTGCTTGGGTTTGAGATGGCATCACGCATCTACAGGTTGTGTTCTGAGTTCTATGAGGTGGCATCACACATCTAGAGGATGTGTTCTGCTTGATTCGAGGTGGCATCACACATATAGAGTATATGTTCTGGTGGATTATGATATGGCGTGACCCTGGTATCTGGACCCTTTCAGTAGGGGGATGCTTGTTGGTACACTATTGAGATATTCCAGGGCCGTGGGTCACATTTACAGTTACCATTGAGAGTATAAACAGTGGGTTTACTTACATTGCATGTTTGAGTATTTGTGGAATATTTAAGCATGCAAATCATTTATGTGCTTATTGATTGCTATACTATGATTTACTGTATAACGTGGCTTACTTATTGAGTGTAAGCTCATAAAAATCTTACAATGTTTTTGTCAGAGCCACGAGATTGAAGATGAATGGTTGGGGTTATGGATCTTTTATTAAATAAATCAAGACCCATTATTTTGTTGTAACCCCAGTATTGTTTATGTATAGGCTTGATGCCTAAACTTTATTATTATGGTGTGTAAGGGTTTGTAACCCAAAACTTTTAGTATTGAGTGATGTATTTGGCTTGATATATAATGATGTTTTATGTTGAAAAATTTTATGATGCATTATGTGTCCGGCACACGACGGATTGTCATCCTAGCCCGATATTGGGTCTGGGCGTGACACCCATCGTCTTGCTAAAAAGCATTTCACTCTTGCATTAACTAAAGCGAAGAAGAAGTCACTAATCATCCCTCGCGGCTGGGGTTTCGGATCGAGCATCTTCGACCCTTGAGATCCTTTCGAGCGCTTCCCCGTCAACACCTTTGTCTCCTCCTTCCCGAGCGAGACCTCCGCCTTCGTCAACGTCCGCATCGACTGGAAAGAGACCCCGGCGGCCCACGTCTTCAAGGCCGACCTCCCCGGCCTTAAGAAGGAGGAGGGCAAGACCGAGACCTGGCACCGCGTGGAGAGGAACAGCGGCAGTTTCTTGAGGCGGTTCCGGCTGCCGGAGAACGCGAAGATGGACCAGGTGAAGGCGGCCATGGAGAACGGAGTGCTCACCGTGACCGTGCCCAAGGAGGAGTTCAAGAAGCCCGACGTTAAATCCATCCAGATCTCTGGCTGAGGTCCTTTTGAGGGAAGCGGTTTAGACGCTGATGTCGTGTTTGTTGCTTGTTCTGTGTGATGGTTTATTAGTGTGAATTTTCGAGTTCTGGGTTGTGGCGGTCAGAGTTCTCATCATCATCAATGTTCATCTACTGTTATTTTATATATTTCCTTTGCGGAAGGGAAGATAATATTGGGATTATATTTATTAATATTATTTTATAAATTTAATAATATAAAATTAAAAATATAAGCTTATAAATTTTTAAATGTATCCTATCAATCACATCAGTCGATGCCAAATAGAGAGTAATTCATTCCGTTTTCATTCGGAACGGATTCATGCTTTGCTGTCCGTCTCTTTGGAGGAACGGCTGGTCAGAGACCTCTTATTCTTCCGCGGTGGTGGACTCGCCAGATCCGTCGATCCCGTAACAGCTTAATTATTACAAATATTTGACAGATCAATCGATTATAATAAAATTGAATTAATTTGAGAAAAATAAAAATTTATAATATTTGCAAAATATATATAAATAAATTTATTGAATCTATAATTATCGATTTAACCGGTAACAAATTTATGAGCTACACCAATCTTTCCCTTCTATTTAGCAAAACGATTGTTTGAACGCAGGGGAGTTATGCACAACGTTGCTCACCTTCGTTCAAAGAAGCATTATTATTATTATTATTATTATTATTATTATTATTATTATTATTATTATTATTATTATTATTATAACCAGTGCGAGATAATCAATTGATTTTAGCCTTAAATAAAGCAGAACACCTCTTGTTGCTGCCAAGTCATGTTCTTTCGACATCAGGAAACGGAGATCCTTCTCTTCCGACGCTTAAGTAAGCGATTTGGAAACAATGAAGAAAAAGAGCCAATAAGAAATAGATAGAGAGCTTGAGTTCAGATCCCTTCCTCGTTGTGAGTGTAAGTTTTTATACCTGTTCGAAGGTCCCCTTTTCCGCTTTCAGAAGGTGGCTGATTACAAGGTGCTGTTGTCCGGTAGCGGACAGATGGCCAAGCTAACAAAGACAAGTCGCAACCGATACTGCGCATGTCAAAGGTGTCTTGCCCCACCAGACACCTGCCAAGCACGATGCCACAGGTGGCAGATGGGCCTAGTCGCATCAGGCATACGCCGTTACAGGTAATGACCACGCGCAGTTGTAGTTGGTTAGCGGGCCACGTGACGGCTGCAAGCGGATGGTGGGCTACATGGTGGTGCCAGGCAGCTCGAGGCAGAGGGGACCTGAGGTTCGAGGTCGAGGGGACTCCAGGTCCGAGGCTGAGGGAACTTGGGGTTCAAGGCTGAGGGGACCTGAGGTCCGAGGCCGAAGGGACTTCAGGTCCGAGGCTGAGGAGACCTAAGGTCTGAGGCCGAGGGGACTCCAAGTCCAAGGCTAAGGGGACTCCAGGTTCGAGGCCGAAGGGGGGCCTCGGAGTCCGAAGCCGAAGGGGCCTCGGAGGCCGAGGTCAAAAAGGGGGGTTCCGTCAGTTGTTTTCTCTGTTAACCCTAACGTAGCTTGATCAGCCATATCAGATGCCCTCTTGCCCTTGAGACGATGTGGGCCCACCCTACAAGGCGAAAGGAGTGTAAGCTCCCAGGTGGCTGATCCCTATGCACTGCCAATCACAAAGGGGCGCGTGTCCTCGGGTACAGCAATTCCTTGGCACGGGAGACTTGAACGCTGCAGCGGTATTGCTCCTGTCAATCGTCAAATCTATGAAAATTTGCCTCGAAATAGGAGTGTCCTCTCGGAACCCACAAAAAGCTACCACCATCATTGCTACCATGATGCTGACGTTAGCAATGCTCTGTGATTGGCCGAAGGCGGAACGTCCCCTGCGTTGGGCACCTGCCGAGGTGACACTGCCTATTGAGGCGGGACGATTTGAAACTGATAAGTCGGAGAAAAGCTTCGAGTCTCATCATTATGTTCTGAAATCGTCTTCTTCCTCCTACTCCACCGGCTTCGTCTTCTCCCCGAGAACCCATTCTTGCTGCTCTTCTTTTTGATCCAGGTTAGTTCTCCGATCATTTCCAGCTTCATTTCCAGTCTTTCCATGGCTTCTTCTCCATCCTGGTCCTCCTCTGCCGCTCTCGAGGATCAGATTTCTTCCTCGAGGCTTCGCGCCTCTCCATCTCCCGCACCCTCATGGTCCTCCTCCTCCACCCCCTTCGAGGACCATGTTCCTCTCTCTTAATGGTGAATCGTCGGCTGGGCTCCCGCCAGGAGTTGCCCGGTGGCCGCCGGCACATCCTCGAGGGTGGGGGCGGAATCCCCAAGGGGAACCGCCTCCACGGTAACGGGCCAAGACCTGGATAACATTAGGACCCGTTACCAGATTCCTAGGGACATAGGACTATTCCGCCCAACTCCCAACGATAGGGTATTCTCCTCCCGACCTGGTAGAATTGCCATCTATGAGGTCTCCCTTAGGATAGGTCTCCGCCTACCCTACCACCCCTTCTTCCTTAACCTTCTCGATCGGTACTCCTTGACCCCTGCCCAGTTGGTTCTGAACTCCATTCGAACCATCTGTGGTTTCATAGTGCTCCACCACTTCCACAACATCGAGCCTAGGATCTCCCTCTTCCGTTGTTTCTATACCCTCCAGCAACAGTCGGGTTGGTGGCTGTTCCAGCCTCGACCCGGTCGAGCCCTAAAACTTGGCCTGCCTTCATCTGTTAAGGGATGAAAATCTCGCTTCTTTTTTGCCGATCTCAAGGGAGTGAAACCGAGGTGGGGGGACCTAGACCTGAGGCCAAACAAGGACGCATCGGTGGCCCTGGGGGACAGGGAGGCACTCGGGAAACTCCTAACGGCCGAGGTCCCCTGATGCAATCAGCTCATGTCGGAGGATAATCTCTGGCTCGCAGGTGTTTCCCTCCGAAGTGGTGAGCAGCTTCAAATCCCTGACCCTTAGTCTGCTTCTATTTTCTTTCTTCTCTTTTTTTTTCTTTTTTGTTACTAACTGACCAATGACTTATGGAGTGATGAAGATCCTGTTAGTGTATGCCCTAGATCCAATTGGATTGAATGCTGTATACATTCTATGAATACAAATCAAATAAAATGGTTTCTTTATCTATCCAGATGTCTTTTATTTGATATATTTGTCTGTGAGATAAAGTCCAAAAGAATGTGAACCATGCATATGGAATTTGTAATAGAGATTACAAATTGTGAGATTCAAATTGCATGTTATGGTTCAATTCTTTAAACTTCCCTAGTCGATATGTAGATGGGACTGGACACCATCAAACACCGTGAGACTAGCACACATTGCATATCCTCACCCTTGGGGTGAGCAGCTGATTTCACAAGCTGAAGTATAAAGATACTTAGATAGGTGTGTGGATGCTCGTTATTGTAACGATGCATTGGATGACCCGTACAAAGATCCCATATGGATATTCTATATAGTGTCAATGGTTGATCTCTAATGACGATGGTGTGAGTGATCCTTTGACTTGAGATCTTTATTGCATCTCACGTATGGAATGTCATGCTTTGACAGCATCCAAACGTCGCTCTAGCCACGTGTGGCAAATATAGTGTCGGTTGGGTATGACATGAAGCACATGAAGATGCTGTTTGATCAAGACTGGATTCATCTTCCTTGATAGAAAGGGTTATATCCCATGGCCACTTGATGGATTAAATTGATTGATAAATCCTTGCAAGGTTGAGTTGGAATTCGAAATGGTTTCGAAGTTCTAATTCATATAGTCAATATTTCATGAGATCAAGTAAACAAAGATCAATTACAGGGTTGACACATTCCATACCACTGATTGATCTCGGATATGTGACGAAAGGATTTGATTATACGGTAACCATTCATGGACAGGTGTTGATGGTCACGTCAACAAAACCTTTAGCAGTTGGGTGGTCATGATGCTTTGCTAGAGGCCTCTCATGATCTATAATCATGTTGTTGAATTAGACAAAGAGTTGTCCAATCATTCCTAGGGTCTATGATTAGGACATGATTATTGCCAACATGTTAAAGGGCCTAATGGGTCACACGCATTAAGGAGAATATTGGATGAATGAAAATGAGAATTAAATTAGATTTAATTCAGATAAGATGATCAATTAAATAATTGGGTGAGACCCAATTTAAAGAATATATAATTATAATGGATATGATCCATTATAATAGAAGGAATGTTAAGGAGAAATTATTTGTACATATGATGAACAAATAATTGGATACTGATATGTGACTTGATCCATGTGATGGATGGCTCTGATTATTCAGGTATGGATGTCCAATCTCAGCCATGTGAAGATGGAATCATGCCCATGGGATGAGGCATGATGAATCTCTATGGTTCGTACAAATTAGGGCATGTAGTTATGGGATAACTAACTCCTAATTTTAAAGGCTGAGATTGTGACACTTGGATTAATCTTACCATGAAGATGGGAGTTTCTTACCATGAAGATGGGAGGAGTTTCTTACGATGAAGATGGAAGTTTCTTACCATGAAGATGGAGGAGTTTCTTACGATGAAGATGGGAGTTTCTTACCATGAAGAGAGGTCTCTTCCTCTTTGGAACGTCTCATTTTAAACCTATAAATATAGTTCTTTCCTACTAAGAAAGTAGAGCATGAGAAGAAAAGATTAGACTTTCTTCAAAGATATCTTCTATAAGGGGATTCAAGAGGCGCTAGCACCCCTCTCTCTCTCTTCCATAGGTTTTCATCCCTTCTTCTCTGCGTGGATCACCGTTAGAGGCCGGATACGTGGACGACTAGTGGACGACTAGTGGCAGGGATTAACCGGCTTCATCCTCATCTACATTGATAAAGGACTCAGGTATGAATAAAATTATATTTTATTTGAGATATAATGAATTTGTTCCTAAGGATGCTGGGCATCTGGGAATTTACATTATACCTTCCGCAATGTTTATACGAATTTGATTCATATCTTGTATATATAATTCCCATCAGTGGTATCAGAGCCCCCTTAGGCTACAGATTCATTAATCTGATAGGATACTTGAGTCAATATGATTGATAATATGATTATTTATTATGCTTAAAATCATGAAGAGTTTTCATATGTTGATAATAAATCTAAAATATAATAAAATATTTATTATTTGATGATAAACAATATTATTTAGATTTATGCATATTCATTATCATGTTCAAATAGAGTACTTTGATATATAGAGGAAAAGATTTATTATATGATAATAAACAATAATTAATCATATATGTGTCATGTTAAAATAGTAATTATTATTTATGCATGATAGATACTATATGCTGAAATCCTAGAAATCATGTTTAGGATTTAATTTTAGCATGATGATTGATATGATAAAGATATGATATTCTTATGATAATGAACATTGAAAACTTTAGGGTTTGTTAGAGACATTAGGATTTACATGGGATGTGAAACCGATATGTCATAACATGTAATTCAATGATAAGAAAATTTAAAATTTGAATTAAGAACTCTTATCATAACACCCTAGCTAGATCACTATCTATAGTTATTATAAAATTTAATAGATGATAAAGATTTAGGAAACTTAGACTTAACCATGTCATTGTTTGATCCTATGATCCCATAATTGATCTAATCAATTGGGCTTAACTACATTGGTGTCTAGAAAGGTTTGATCATGGCTTTTAATTGCTCCGTTCACTGCTTGGAAAAACCCATTCAATGGGATCGAAGGGTATGCTAAATAGGACCCCATTGATCAGCTGATCTGGCCATTGTTAGGGAAAGCTCTTAATTGATTAAATCAATTAAGGTTGATCATGATGGTAGCAATTGATTTGGTCACATGATTAGGGTTCCTAAATTAGATAGTGATTAGGATCCTAATTTGATTAGGAGTTCCAATCATAGATTGGATCTTATGAAATTAAGGTTAATTGAGATTAATCTAAAATCTACATATAGGATATATAACTTAGCATAGTACAAATGTTGTAGATGTAGATGGAACCTTTATGCGCTAAATCCCTCCACGAATATTAAGTCATAAGCCTTCTATTGTTCACATGATACAAAATCATTTGGTCATGAGATTTGTGGAACAATGGGTTGACTTAATATTTGGATACCGATATGTGACTTGATCCATGTGATGGATGGCTATGATTATTTAGGTATGGATGTCCAATCTCAGCCATGTGAAGATGGAATCATGCCCATGGGATGAGGCATGATGAATCTCTACGATTCGATGATGAACACGTACAAATTAGGGCATGTAGTTATGGAATAACTAACTCCTAATTTCAAAGGCTGAGATTGTGACACTTGGATTAATCTTACCATGAATATGGAAGTTTCTTACCATGAAGATGGGAGGAGTTTCTTACCATGAATATGGGAGTTTCTTATTATGAAGATGGGAGGAGTTTCTTATCATGAAGATGGAGTTTCTTACCATAATAATGGGAGTTTCTTACCATGAAGAGAGGTCTCTTCCTCTTTGGAACGTCTTATTTTCAACCTATAAATATAGTTCCTTCCTATCAAGAAAGTAGAGCATGAGAAGAAAAGATTAGACTTTTCTTCAAAGATATCTTCTGTAAGGGCATTCAAGAGGTGCTAGCATCCCTCTCTCTCTCGTGTGGTATCATCTTCATACCTTGGAGGTCTTCATCCCTTCTTCTCTGCGTGGATCACCGTTAGAGGCCAGACTGGCTTCATCCTCATCTACATCGATAAAGGACTCAGGTATGAATAAAATTAGATTTTATTTGAGATATAATGAATTTGTTCCTAAGGATCCTGGGTATCTGAAAATTTTATATTATATCTTCCGCAATGTTTATATGAATTTGATTCATATCTTGTATACATAATTCCCATCAGATCGCAGTCCATGCCATTAGAAAGGCTACGATGAAGAGGAAGAGGGCCCTCGAGGGCGCCGAGGGGCCAAGCATGAGGCAGCAGACCCATGCCCCGAGCCGACCCTCGGCACGGTCACCCGCACCCCCGAAGCATGAAGTGCCAGTATTCAGCCCCACCATTGACTTGACGACTGACACTCCACTAGAAGGAGCAAGAGCCAAGGGGGCCACTGCGATGGCAGAGCCCATCATCCCGGTCGCCAGGTCAGCGCAAATGGAGGCGGAGCCGAGCCTGGGCAAGGGCCCCTCGGCCGTAGCAGGGCCACCAGTTGAGGAAGCACCAACGGCTCCCAGACCAGCACCCGCAACGCCCGAGCCAACTGAGGCCGCTGAGGGAGGCGAGGTCAGGGCGATCCCCTCCAGGCCCTCAATGATGAATCATGGCCGCCAGGCAGAGCGGCTCATCGCACAACTCATTATGCCCGAGTTCCAGGAGGAGCTTAGCCAGTTGGGGCCTTGACCTTCTTCAGGGAGGCTTTCGTGGCTCTCGTCCGGGTAAGTATCTTATGTGACTAGTCTTTGGTATCCAGTTGACTTTGTACTAACTTACTTTTTGATGCAGTCGGCGAATTCCTTGTTGGCCACAAGGGAGGTCATCAACCAAGGGGAGACCATCCTCTGCGAGGCTCAGCAGGAGGCCGCCGAGGCCCGAGCTCAAGCCGAGAGGCGGAGAAGGCCATGGAGGCAGCCGAATGCCGGGCAGCAGCTGAGGCTGAGTGTGCTCGGGCGGCCTTGGACCAGTTGGGGGCTGCCATTGGGGCCATCACCACTAGGGACTACCACATCCACGCCCTCACCGTTGAAGTAAAGGTGGCTGAGGAGAGGGTAGAGAATGCTGAAGAGGTAGTGAGGCGGTCGAACTCCCATGCTGCGGAGGGGGAGGCCAAGGTCCGTGAGGCGGAAGCCACCGCTGCTGCTGCCGAGGAAAGGGTAGCAGCTGCCGAGAAGAGGGCTGCAGAAGTTGTGGACAACTTCCGCAAGTCTACAAGCTTCACGGACGAGCTGGCCGAAGCCTCCACGGACGTCTATCTCCAGGGGTTCTGAGACTGCCGAGAGAAGGTGGCCAGGGTCCTTTGTCTTTCCAGCGCCATGGAGATCGAGCCGGACGAGGTGTCCGAGGGGGTGCCATCCGAAGGCGGGCCTGCGGCAGCTAACCCATGATTCCCCTCTTATTTTTCCTCTCTGTGTTGAAGTCCGACTTGATTGGCATTTTGTAAACACTTAAGAGTAATGAAAATATTCTTTTTGAAATTTGCCTTTCGTTCACTTAGTGTAGTAACTTTTCTTTCAGCTCGCCGTCGTAGGACCCTTAGGGGCTGTGTCGGCACTGGGGGATGGTGTCTGTCTACTCACCAAGAGCAAATCCATGACTTAGCTGCTATATAGGGTCGGACCTTAGTGGGGGCACTGAGGTTGGACTTGGAGCTCTCCTTGGTTAACCCAAGGTCAACGCATAGGTACGAGCCTCGCGGTGAGCTTGCAGCACCGAGCGGCTGTCGGGACTCCAGAGCGGTCCAAAATCGTTCCTCGGCATCAAGTCGACCTTGTACTCTCCGTGCTGATTGAGACAGGGCTTTGGTGCTGATCTGGCCTTGGGCCTTCGATGCCGACCGAAGTCGGGCCTTAGTGCCGAGCTGGAGTCGGTCTTCGGTGCCGACCGAAGTCGGGCCTTGGTGCCGAGCTGCAGTCGGTCTTTGGTGCCAAGCTGGCCTTGGGCTTTTGGTGCCGATCAGAGTCGGGCTTTTATGCCGAGCTAGTCTCAGGCTTTTGAGTACCGATGGTACATCAGTCTTTGGTGTCGAGCTGGCCTCGAGCTTTCGGTGCCAACCAGAGTTGGGCTTTTATGCCGAACTGGCCTTGGGCTTTTGAGTGTCGATGGTACATCGGTCTTGAAATGCCAAGCTAGCCTCAGGCTTTGGTGCCGACCAGAGTCAGGCTTTTATGCCGAGCTGGCCTCGGGCTTTCAGTGCCGATGGTACATCGGTCTTGAAGTGCCAAGCTGGCTTCAGGCTTTCGGCACTGACTGGAGTCGAGCTTTTATGCCAAGCTGGCCTCGGGCTTTTGAGTGCCGATGGTACATCGATTTTGAAGGGCCGGGCTAGCCTCGGGCTTTCGGCACCGATCAGAGTCGGGCTTTTATGCTGAGCTTGCCTTAGGCTTTTGAGTGCCGATGATACATCGGTCTTGAAGTGCCGAGCTAGCCTCGGGCTTTCGGTGCCGATTGGAGTTGGGCTTTTATGCCGAGCTGGCCTCGGGCTTTTGAGTGCCGATGGTACATCTGTCTTGAAGTGCCAAGCTGGTTTCGAGCTTTCGGTGCCAACTGGAGTCGAGCTTTTATGCCGAGCTAGCCTCGGGCTTTTGAGTGCTGATGGTACATCGATCTTAAAGTGCCGAGCTGACCTCGAGCTTTCGGTGTTGACCGAAGTCGGGCTTTTGAGTGCCGATGGTACATCGATCTTTGGTGTCGAGTTGGCCTCGGGCTTTGAGTGCCGATGGTATATCGGTCTTGAAGTGCCGAGCTAGCCTCGGGCTTTCGGTGCCTATCGGAGTCGGGCTCTTAAGTATCGATGGTACATTGGTCTTGAAGTGCTGAGCTAGCCTCGGGCTTTCGGTGCCGACCGGGGTCGGGCTTTCGAGTGCTGATGGTACATCGGTCTTGAAGTGCCAAGCTGGCCTCGAGCTTTGAGTGCCGATGGTACATTGGTCTTGAAGTGCCGAGCTGGCCTCGGGCTTTCGGTACCGACCGGGGTCAGGCTTTTATGCCAAGTTGGTCTTGGGCTTTTAAGTGCCGATGTTACATCAATCAATCTTGAAGTGTCAAGCTGGCCTCGGGCTTTGAGTGTCGATGGTACATCGGTCTTGAAGTGCCGAGCTGGCCTCGGGCTTTCGGTGCTGACCGAAGTCGGGCTTTTGATAAAAAGGTGAGTTGCTCGAACACATTTTTATTAATATAGAATACGGGACTGGTGAGTCCAAGAGAATGCAAATACCTAACCGAATGTAAAGAAGGGGTACATTACTGGTAGTACCAATGGAGTTTGTCAGAGTTCCAGGTCCGAGGGAGTGATTTTTCATCCAGTCCTTTGATTCGGTATGCTCCATGGTGGAGGACTTCGGTGACTCGATAGGGTCCTTCCCAATTTGGTGACAGCTTGCCTCCTTTCGTCGGCTTTGAGACTTCAGCCCATCTGAGGACTAGGTCTCCTGGCAAGAATGTCCTGGGATGGACATGAGCATTATAATACCTGGAAGTTCGCTATCAGTAGGCAGCCATCCGGAGCCATGCTCGGTCCACGTACTTCCTTCATAAGGTCAAGGTTGGCTCGCAGCTGGCTCGAGTTGTCCTCCTCGTCGTACGACTCCGTTCGGGGACTTTGAATGCCAATCTCCATAGGGATGACAGCCTCGGACCCAAAGACGAGGCTGAAAGGAGTCTCTCCGGTGGGAGCACGCGACATCATGTGGTAGGCCCATAGCACATTGGAAAGCTCCTCCATCCATCTCCCCTTGAAGTCGTTCGTCGTGCCCTAAGTCCTTGGAGGATGATGCGGTTCGTCACCTCAGCTGCTCCGTTGGTCTGAGGGTGACCGACAGAGGTGAACCGCTGATGGATGCCTAGCTCGGTGCATAATCCTCTGAACGATGCGTTGTTGAATTGCCGGTCGTCGTCAGTGACGAGGGTATGCGGCAGTCGAACTGGCATATTATGGACTTCGAGAAAAAGGATCTTACCTTGCTTTCGATGATTTTAGCCAGCGCCTCGGCCCCGATCCATTTGGTGAAGTGGTCGATGGCCGGAGGAAATGGTCCCAGGATGTCCATCCCCCACTGAGCAAAAGTCCAGGGTATCGTCAGGGGGCTCAGCTGAGAAGTCGGTTGCCATTGGATGTTGGCATATTGTTGGCAGCTGTCACACTTTCGAACTAGCTCTGCGACGTCTTCCTTCATCGTTAGCCAGTAGTATCCTTGGCGCAGTGCTTTGTATGCCAGCGCTCTGCCTCCCAGATAACTTCCACAGATACCTTCATAATTTCATGCAGGATGTAATCAGCTTCCGTGGAGCCAATGCACCTGAGGATCGGGTATGAGAAGGACCTTCGGTAAAGCAGCCCATCCATTATCAAAAACTTAGGGGCTCATCGCTTGAGCAATCTGGCTTCAGTAGGGTCCTCAGAGAGGGTGCCTTCGATGAGGTACCGGATGTAAGCATCTGTCCAAGAGGGCTCCTGCGCGACCAGTAGGGCCTCCTCCGCGGCTTCGATGCTTGGGACCTCCAGATGCTCCACATACATTCTTGCCAAGGCCCCGTTGGCCGAAGTAGCCAAACGGGACAGTGCATCAGCTCTGGCATTCTCTCCCCTGGGAATGTAACTGATACGAAAGTAAGCAAAAAGGGAGGCCTGGGATTGGACCTTACTTAGATAACGGGATATGGCGGGATCTCGGGCCTCGTACTCTCTCGCAACTTGCCCTGAGACAAGCTGAGAGTCAGTGAAGGCTCTGAGGTGCCTTGCTCCGAGCTCCCCGGCCAGCTTCATTCCTGCTAGCAAAACTTCATACTCCGCTTGGTTGTTGGTGGCGGGGAAAAGAAAACAAAGAGCGTACTCCACCGCCTCTCCATCAAGGCTCGCAAGGAGGAGTTCGGCTCCACTTCCTTGGGAGTTAGATGTATCGTCTACATGAAGGATCCAATCCTCCTCTCCTGCCTCTGCCACCACGTGGGACTCCAAGTGTGGTTCTTTCAGTTGCTCCTCGGTCCAGGTGCACTCAATCAGGAAGTCAGCTAACACCTAAGACCTCATTGCTAACCTTGGCCTAATAAATAGGTTAAATTCTCCCAGCTTGATGGCCCACTTTGCCAGTCGACTGGAGGTGTCAGGATGGGACAGGATCATCCGAAGGGGCTGGTCCATGAGCACCACAATTGGATGGGCTTGGAAATAAGGCCTGAAATGCTGGGCGGAGACGATCAGGGCAAAGATGATCTTTTCAGTTCTGGAATACCTGGTCTCCGCATCATGAAGCATCTTGCTGGTGTAGTAGACTGGCTTTTGCGTGCCGTCGACATCCATGCGAACAAGCACGGAGCTGACAGCCTTAGGGAAGGCTGCAAGGTAGAGAAAGAGCTCCTCCCCGCCCCTCGGCTTGGATAGCAACGGTGGAGTGGATAAGAATTCCTTCAACTCCTCGAAGACTTTCTGACACTCCTTTATTTACTCGAAGCCGTTGACCTTGCGCAGCACTTTGAAGAAAGGCAGACACCTCTCTGCTAATTTGGATAAGAAACGGTTCAAGGCTGCTATCCTCCCGGTTAGGTGCTGCACCTCCTTTTTTCTTGCCGGGGGCCTCATGTCAAGGATAGCTCGGATCTTATCGGGGTTCACCTCGATCCCTCGTTGCATCACTATGAAGTCCAGAAACTTGCTTGCTGTAACTTCGAAAATGCATTTGCCGGGGTTCACCCTCATCTGGTACTGGCGGAGATTGCTGAAGGTCTTCGCAAGGTCAGCAACATAGCCAGCAGTACGAATACTCTTGGTTAGCATATCATCCATGTACACTTCCATGTTTCACCCGATCTGGTCCTCAAAGATCTTATTCATCAGCCTCTGATAAGTGGCTCCAGCATTCTTTAACCCAAACGGCATTACCTTGTAGTAGTATATGCCGTTCTCGGTCACAAATGAGGTAGCCTCCTCATCCGCTGGATCCATCCTGATTTGATTGTATCCAGGTGTCCATGAAACTGAGGGTCTCGTGACCAGACATGATGTCCACCAACTGGTCAATCCGAGGCAACGAAAAGCTGTCCTTGAGGCACGCCTTGTTGAGATCAGTGAAGTCCATGCACATCCTTTAGCTTCCACTGGCCTTGCGGACCATCATGACGTTGGCTAGCCAGTCGGGATAGTGGACCTCTCGGATGTGGCCAGCTGCCACTAGCTTACGAACTTCATCGTCAATGGCCTTCTGTCGATCGGGGACGAAGCTCCTTTTCTTCTGCTGGATGGACTGACATCTTGGCTTGATGTTGAGCCGATGGGTAATTACCTCCTCGGGTATACCCAGCATGTCATACGCTGACCATGCAAAGATGTCGGAGTTGGCTCGTAGGAAGGCGAGAAACTGATCACGCACCTCCTCCGGGAGCACGGCCTCGATCTGGACTGTTCTCATCGGGTCCTCCCCCAGCGGGAAGGTCAGTAGGTGCTCGGCCGACTCCTCCCTCCTCTCCAAGTCTCGTAGGTCGAGCGATTCTGGTGCTGGCACAGTCACCACCCCCTGCAGGCTAGAGGCCGTGTGATAACAAAGTGGTAATAGGTTCTGCTCTTCCCGCATCTCCCCGACTCCTTCACTGATGGAAAACCTCACGAGTAGCCTCTTGGTAGAGATGACAGCGTCCAGGAGGTTCAGACCATGTCTCTCGAGGATAGCATTGTAGGCTAGGGGAACCCGGACAACCAAAAAATTCATGAAAACCGTGCTTTGACACGGTGGCATCCCGGTAGTGACAGGTAAGGTGATCTCTCCCTCAACCCTTACGGAATCTCCAATGAAGCCTATTAGGGGCATGGTGATAGGCCGAAGGGAGTTAGGAGATAAATTCATTCGAACAAATGCATCGTGACTCAAAACATCAACCGAGCTCCCACTATCGACTAAGATTCTTTTTACAGGGTGCTTTGTGATTATCATGGACACGACGATGCTGTCATCATTCTTATTAACTATCCCCTTTAGGTCCCTTTAAAAAAGGAAATTACATAATCTAGCCCCTCATCCTCTCATGGTCTCTTGGAGGCGCTGCCTGCCCCCCAGAAAATCATGGCCACAGTCTTCTCGGTTGGGGCCTTGTCGATGTTGACATTAGGTGGCGGAGGTGCTGACGAGCTATGAGCGCTTGGGTTATTCCTCTGAACAAACTTCCCCAGGTGGCCACGCTGGATAAGGTCCTCAATCGCCTTCTTCAGCTGGTGATAGTCTTCAGTGTCGTGGCCGTGGTCCCGATGGAAGCGGCAGTACAACTTTTTGTTGCGGGGGGCCCCTGGCTTCATTAGAGGAGGGCGCTGAAGATACAACTCGCTCTTGATTTTCATTAGAATGTGAGATATCGGGGCGAGCAAGGGAGTGAAAGGACCCTCCATGGGAGCAAGAGCCCACAGTCGGTTGTCTGGTCGGCGGGGAGGCTCAGGCCTCCTAGGACGAGCCTCAGCAGGCTCGGGACTAGCCTGCTTCCTACTGGAACCCCCATCCACCTTGCGTCGGAAGGAGTCAGCCTCATCAACACGGATATACTTCTGCGTCCGGCTCAACAGTTCAGCGTAAGAACCGGACAGCTTCTTGTCGAGGCAATAGGCAAAGCGGGAGGAACAGAGCCCTCGCTTCAAGGCCAGAGTGGCCACATAGTCCTCGAGGTTGTAGACCTCGATGGCAGCTTCCTTGAATCGGGCGACAAAGTCCTTCAGTGACTCATCGCTCTTCTGCTGGATGGAGAATAAACTATCCGCCACTCGGAGGATCTTTCGGCATGCGTCAAAATGGGTCAGGAAGGCCCTCTCCAGCTATCGAAAAGAATTGATACTCCACGATGGCAAATGGGAGTACCAAGCTCGAGCCGCCTTCCTCAGGGTGGCAGGGAAGGCAATGCAAAGCAGGAAATCAGTTGCCCCCTAGACCTGTATCAGGACCTTGTAGCTTTTTAGGTGGTCCAGGGGATCGGTTGTTCCGTCATATGGGTCTAGCTAGGGGAGATGGAACTGGGTAGAAATTGGTTCCTCCATGATACAGCGGGACAGCGGTGGATGGCTATCGTAATCTGCCTTCGATGGGTTGGTGATTCTGTGGCTGAGCTCCTCCAACCGCTGGTTGTATTCATCTAGCCAGTGCTCGGTCTGGCGAGCTATCCGGCCATCAAAAGACCCCTCCCTTGAAGATTCGGAGGACGGAGAGGGGTGGCGGTAGTGCAAGCGGGTGCGCTCTGCGTGCTGGCACGGCGAGAAAGAGACCGGGTCTCTTAGAGTTCTCCCGGCGATGGTGTCTGGGCGAGGCATGGCAGTGGTGGACCTCCCGGAGGGAGACCTCCCTCAGAAAGAATACTGGCTAGGTTGGACCACCCCCGGGATCGATGAGGGTGGCTCCGGCTATCGTTGCGCAACTGCCGGCTATTGCTGCAGAACCTGGACTGCCGCCACCAGGGACTGAACTTGTATGGCGAGGGCGGCGATCCGATCATCTTGTTGTGGCGGTGGTGGAGCAGAAGTCCCGGCCTAGGGAGCAAGGGGGCTAACCTCTGATGGCTCAGCTCCCTGGCGATGTCCCCTGGCGATGTCCCCTGGCGAGGCTGGTGGAGAACTCTTATGCACGCGTCACCACCATCTTCTTAACTGCTTGGGGAAGAAAGATCTATAGATGACTGGTTCAAAGCTTTTTCTCTTCTCTCCCCTTCCTGGTGCGCCAATCTGTTGCCGCCAAGTCACGTTCCTCCAATGCTGGGAAACAGAGATCCTTCTCCTCGAAGAGCTCTTGCAAGAAAATCCTTGGAGATCGATTGCACCAGTGGGGACCCTCTAACGCTCAAGTAAGTGACTTGGGAACACTAAAAAAAAGAGCTAATAATAAATAGCTAGAGAGCTTGAGTTCAAATCCCTTCCTCGTTGTGAGTGTAGGTTTTTATACTTGTTTGAAGGTCCCCTTTTCCGCTTCCAGAAGGTGGCTGATTTCGAGGTGCTATTGTCCGGTAGTGGACAGATGGTCAGGCTGACTGAGACAAGTCGCAACCAACACTGCGTATGTCAGAGGTATCTTGCCCCACCAACCACCTGCTAGGTGCGGCGCCACAGGTGGAAGGTGGGCCTAGTCACGTTAGGCGTATGCCATTACAGGTAATGGCCACACACAGTTGCAGACGGTTAGTGTGCCACGTCATGACTGCAGGCAGATGGTGGGCTACATGGTGGTGCCCGGCAGCTCGAGGTAGAGGGGACCTGAGGTCCGAGGCCGAGGGGACTTGGGGTCTAAGGCCGAGGGGGCCTTGGAGGCCGAGGGGGCCTTGGAGGCCGAGGCCAAAAAGGGGGTTTTCGTGAGTTGCTTTCTCCTTTAACCCTAATGCGGCTTGATCAGCCACATCACCTCTCACTCAATGTCGCATTCTAGACAAAATCAAGTGTTATTTGTTAAGGGATTGATAAACTCCGAGGCATGCATATTTTTAAAATTTGATAACTATTATCAATGCGAAAATAAAAGATTACATATTAATCTATCTAATATGCATCAAGATCATATCTTTGCCTATATATCAGGGTCGTTTGATCTAAAATATGCATATAAAAACATCAAGATCATATCTTGATCTTCAAGATGACTAGTCACACTATTATCTTGAAGCCTGCCTTAAGATCTAGGGATCAAATCACTTACCTTAAGAACAGTAGGTAAATCCTTATTGCTCTGCAGCCGTTCAATCGTCCGGCCTCTAGTATCGTCCACGCGAAGCCCCGAATGATCAGATTTCCGGAGTGCTAGCTCGCGGAAAAATACTTTGCTGATCTTGAATCCTCTCACTTGAATCTTCCTCCAAGATCCACCAGGCTTCCGCTAACACCAGAATCACCAGGATTTTCTATTCTAACATTTTAGAATTACAATCCATGTGTCGTTGTTATTGTTCTGTGTCTCTGGTGAGGGAATGCCCTCTATTTATAGTCTCGATTTAGCCTTGACATTTAATTCTGACATTTAGAATCCGTCGTTTGGCAAAAAAAAAAGAGACGCCGAGAGGCGCGGCGTTTGGTTTAATTCCGACGTTCAGAGAAAACCAAAGAGAGACTTGGAAATCCAAAGACGTTCGGTAAATAAATGTCATGCATTAAATTCTATCTCATGAGATGAGATTTTAGCCATCTCATCATATGAGATCCATATTCGAGAGGTTTGGGTTCTGATCTGAATTATTTGACTTAACCCACATAGATCATGGTCCAAGCCCAAATCAAATTTGGCTAGTCCTGAATCTATTTAAATTCAAATCAAGTCTAATTTCAAATCAATATTTGAAATTGACTTGTCCTTCTAATAGACTTAAACCAAATTGAATCTTATTCAATTGTACTTAACCCAATTGAGATAATTCAATCAATCAAATTGATTAATTAAATCATATACGATTCTCAATCGTTGATCAGCAAATAGATCATCCTAGGAAACTTCTATGCGTGTGACTCTCTAGGTTCGAACCTAAGCCGGTAGCATAGAAACAACTTTCTATACTAATCGATGTGCCCATCTAGCAATGGAACCCGACGTCCGGATAGGTCGAAGAGTTGCCGAGCAAACTCCAAGAACCCTAAGAAACAGTTACCGTATAATTCATCCTCTTGACCACAAATGCTAAGGATGGCTTAAGAGCCTGTCAACTCTAAATAGCAAATCCATAAAGTGATTTCAACTTTAGTGATCATGTGACTTTCACATGAAGTGCCTTGGCCAAGGTCTTGCTAAATTGAAACACAAGCATTTCTCCTTTTAATGGGATAGGTCAAATTCCATCTTGATCCACAACTGACTACCACAAGTACTTGACTGCACCCAGTAACCTTTCGTAGCTGGATTAGAAATCCAGGTGGTCCGGCACCTAAGTACAATGAGTTGCTTGTAAGCCACTGGTTGTGATCTTCAGGTCTGAAGGATACTTATACCTATATCTTCTCGGATTAACTCTTGACAGCAGAGTATCCGAAATGAGTCACGTTCGGTGAAATGTACTCCTACACTTTCACCTGTATGTCATACCAGTGTCTCTACACTCCTTGGTTAAGAGGATAACCAACAAATATGATATACAACGTCCTATAATTGATAGTACTATGGCCCTGTCATAGTATATCATTTGGTCGCGAACTCTTTTAAGGACCTTCTAAGATAAATCCTCCTTTATCGTGAGGAAGATCCTAAGGGCTTCATTACTTTCAGGAGTATTAAGAAGATGTTCTTGTAATGAATAAACTGCCAAATAACTTTTATTAATATATCAATTTATATACAATTTACATCAGCACAATCATCAAATGATTGGCTTTAGGATACAATTCCCAACAAACTCCCACTTAGCCTAAAGCCACTCATTACAGTATCTAATACCCATCTTCAACTTATAGTTGTCAAACTCCTTGATGCTGAGTGCTTTAGTAAATGGGTCACCTAGGTTTTCCTTTCCATCAATCTTCTGAAGATTTATGTCACCTCGGTCTACTATCTCTCGAATAAGATGAAACCGGCGCAGTATGTGCTTGGTGCGCTGATGTGCTCGTGGTTCCTTTGCTTGAGCTATGGCACCAGTGCTGTCACTGTATAACAGGACTGGTTCATCTATGGAAGGTGTCACTCCAAGCTCGGAGATGAACTTTCGCAGCCACACAGCTTCTTTCGCAGCATCTGATGCAGCGATGTACTCTGCCTCGCACACGAATCTGCCACTGTATGTTGCTTGGAACTTTTCCAGCAAACAGCTCCACCATTTAGGATAAACACGAAACCCGATACACTTTTGCTATCATCATGATCTGATTGAAAACTGGAATCAGTATATCCAACAAGTTTCAAATCAGACTCTCCATAGACTAACCACTGGTCCTTAGTATTTCTCAAATACTTAAGGATTGTCTTAACAACTTGCCAGTGTTTTTCTCCTGGATCAGATTGGTATCTACTCACTACTCCTAGTGAGTATGCCACATCTGGTCTTGTACATGTCATGGTGTACATAATCGATCCTACTGCCGAAGCATATGGAATTCGACTCATACGTTCTCTTTCATTAGGAGTTGTCGGACAATCCTTCTTAGAAAGATGAATTCCATGGCCTATCGGAAGATAGCCTTTCTTGGAATTCTCCATGCTAAACCTCTTTAGCACTGTGTCAATGTACGTAGATTTGGGATAAACCTAGCATCCTCTTAGATCTATCTCTATAGATCTTCATCCCTAGGATGTATGATGCTTCTCCCAGATCTTTCATGGAGAATTGTGATGATAACCATGTCTTTATTCCTTGTAATGCAGGGATATCATTCCCGATTAAGAGAATATCATCCACATATAATACAAGAAATACAATAACAGAATCGTTAGCCCATTTATAAATGCAAGGTTCTTCTTTATTCTTAATAAAGCCATAAGATTTGATCACTTTATCAAATCGTATGTTCCAACTCCTTGATGCTTGCTTAAGTCCATAAATAGACTTCTGTAGCCTGCACACTTTAGACTCGTCTTCAGATATAAAACCTTCAGGCTGTATCATATACACCTGTTCTTCTAAATCACCATTTAGAAAAGCGGTTTTAACATCCATCTGCCAAATCTCATAATCGAAGTGTGCTGCTATAGCTAGCATAATCCGAATGGATTTCAGCATTGCCACAGGAGAAAATGTTTCGTCATAGTCAATACCATAACGTTGACGATACCCCTTGGCAACCAGACGTGCTTTATAGGTCTCTACCTTTCCGTCTGCGCCTCTTTTCCTCTTGAAAACCCATTTACACCCTATGGGTTTTATCCCTTCGGGTGGGTCAACTAATGTCCATACATTATTGTCCTTCATGGAATCAAGTTCGGATTTCATGGCATCAAGCCATTTATTAGAGTCAGTCCTTTGCATAGCATCCATATAGGTGATCGGATCCTCGTTGTTCTCATCGAGTTCAACAGGATCATCGTTCTGGACCAAGAAACCCAAGTATCTGTCCGGTTGATGTGGTACTCTACCAGATCGCCTTAATGGTGCATCTAAAATGGGTTTTGAGTTTGATCTAATCAACTCAGATTCTAGGGGTTCACTGGTTTGTGTTGTTCCTTCTACTTGATGAACTTCCTCAAGTTCAACATTAGAGCTATTTGTTCCTTCACTAAGGAACTCCTTTTCAAGAAAAACTGCTCTATTACTAATGAACAACTTTTGTTCTTCAGTATTGTAGAAGTAATATCCTTTTGTTTCTTTCGGATAGCCGATGAAAAAATATTTGTCAGATTTGGGTTCAAGTTTGTCTGATTTTGCACGTTTCACATAAGCCGGACACCCCCAGACTCTCAGATAGGTAATAACCGGTTTATGTCCATACCACATCTCATGTGGAGTTTTAGAAACAGACTTACTTGGAACCTTATTAAGAATATGACAAGCTGATTCTAATGCGTATCCCCAAAATGATATTGGCAAGCTTGCAAAACCCATCATGGACCGAACCATGTCTAACAGAGTTCGATTCCTTCTTTTCGACACACCGTTATGTTGCGGTGTTCCAGGAGGAGTCCATTGGGAGAGAATCCCATTCTCCTTTAAATATGTCACAAATTCATTGGAAAGGTATTCGCCTCCTCGATCTGATCGAAGGGTCTTAATACATTTTCCTGTTTGTTTTTCTACTTCTTTATGATATAGTTTGAACATTTCAAACGATTCAGATTTATGTCGCATAAGATAGACATAACCGAACCTAGAAAGGTCGTCTGTAAAAGTAATGAAGTAGTAGTATCCACCTTTGGCACAAGTGCTCATTGGTCCACATACATCAGTATGTACTAGACCCAATAGCTCTTTGGCTCTTTCACCTTTTCCAGTAAAAGATGACTTGGTCATTTTACCAAGAAGACATGATTCACAGGTAGTTAATGATTCACAATCATCAACTCGAAGGATGCCCTCCTGAGTTAACCTGTTTAATCTGTTCTTGTTGATATGACCCAGCCGATGGTGCCAAAGATAAATATCTGTGACATCAGTTGTTCTAGGGCGCTTACTTGATTGGTACACTACATTCACAGGCTGTGATAATATATAAATGCCATTAGATAAATGCCCAGTCATTACAGTGACTCCATTCATAATGATATTCAAAGTAACATCCTTTATTGAAATTTCATAATTATTTTTGGCCAGAAGGCCTACAGAAATTACGTTCAATAAGAACGTTGGGCAAAAATGACAATCATTTAGTATAATGACATTTCTATTGAAAACTATTTCAAGAACTCCTAATGCCAGTACTGGAACTAATCTTCCATCGCCGACATTTAGGAATCTTTCATTGTCCTCAAATCTTCTGGTGACCTGTAGTCCCTGCAATGAATTGCAAATGTTAAAAGGACTCCCGGTATCCAATACCCAGGTCTGATTATCATATATAGAAAAATTACAAGGTGTTATCATATAAATACCTTGTTGAGCAACATCTTGCTCCTTTTTCTTCTTTGGCCTGTTTGGATCAAGTGTGGCAATGTAAAGAGGACAGTTCCTCTTCCAGTGCCCTTGCATCTTGCAGTGAAAGCATTCAGCTTGACTTTTATCAACTTTCTTCTTCTGCATCTGACCCCTTATAGATGTCCTAGCATGTTGCACCCTTTTATTATTCTTTTTCTTCTTCCCTTTCCCAAAGGGTTTACGCCCTACCTTAGATCCTTCAACCACATTAACCAAACCCTTAGAGAGCTGGTTATCCTTCTCAAAGTTCTGTAACAACCCCAACAAACCGTGGTAGTTGACTGCAGGCTTTGTCATTCGAAAATGAGTAAGGAAAGGTCGGAAGGATGGAGGCAAGGAATTCAGGATCGCATCTTTTCCCAACTGCTCATGTAAGGGAAAGCCGAGCTTGCTTAGGAGTTCTATCTTCTCGATCATGTACAATACATGATCAGTGACAGGAGATCATCTCTCATTCGAGCATTGAAAATAGCACAACTAGTCTTGTGCCTTTCAACATCGTCGGGTGTGCCGAAAGATTCATTCAACGCTTGAATGATTTCTTCTGGCTGAGCATTCTCGAACCGGCGACCGAATTCATCGTTCATTGCTGCTAACATGATACAACGCACGCTAGTTCTATCATTGAGCCACTTCTGATAAGTGTCTCTCTCAGAACTTTGGGTGTTTGCATCAGGTATCTTTGGTGCAGGATTATTCAGAATATATAGAATCCTCTCATGCTCAAGGACGATCTTAAGTTTTCTGAACCAGCTATTGAAATTGGAACCATTCAATTTGTCACTATCCAATAGGGACCTTAATGATAAATTAGTGGCCATGTTCTGCATAAGGAAAAACTAAAGTTTATTAGTATATAAATTGATTCAGTCTAAAGACTTGGACTTTAGTCTAAAGATTCTTCCACTATTTTGTTCAAATTGGCAGCCTCTACACCCCAATTCGAAGAATTATTCTTAATTCTTTAGCGGGCACTAAGATCTACATAAACTACATACAGGCCCAAGTGAAGCTTGGCTAACCCATATGCATCTAAGAGTAGGTTCAAAACCAATTGTTTCCCCAAACAATTCTTAGTGTTCAGTTTTGCCCCATGTACCTCTTCAGCAGGCATGAAGTGCCTCCACTGAAAGTTCTGGTTAGGTCCAACCATTAAATGATATAATCAGTGTAACCTATCAATAGACAACCAAGCCCGAGTGAAGCTCGGCTCACCTGACTGTTTATTTAATAGTTACGCTGACTTATCATATAATGAATGATAATTCCGATGGTTGACAAGCACCAGGCATGGAGTGCCTCCAATGATTATCAAGACATCGGACTCATTATCACCCACCTTAATGGGAGGCTATGATCTAGTTATCATATAACTATTTCATTTTAAGGACCTAATAATTTTAGAGGATTTTAATAATATGAAGATAAATTGACTAATCAAGTTCTCCCACTGAATCTATGAAATCGGTAGAATGAAACAAGATTAAGTCAGGTTAAGTGGCACCTAAATCAGTCATACTGATATCCTTACAGGCATGGGTCAACCCGAATCAGGTAAATGATCTGAATCATAAATGGTTCACCACAATGACCAGGTGAGAGAGATCGATGGGAGGGATATGCCATTAACTCGTTAAAGACGCATCAATACGAGTAGCTCCCAATTAAAAACCATTCGATCGTTGATCCTAGAGCAACTTGCCATCCCACCTTGACATCATATGGTTAACCAATTCTGATTTGACCATCTAATAGATTCATGCTCAACCACGGAGCCTAATCTACTTCCATTTGGTTTAATCAAAGAGAAGGACTTGATCAACTACAACTATTGTTTGATTTAGAGCATTCTTAACCTAATCTAATTAGATTTGAACAATACTCTTTTAGTCCAGTTGATTTAAACCTTAGAGTCTAACCCTTTATGGACCCGATTTAGCTAACCCAAATGATTAAATATATTTCATGTTAACATGTCATATATTTCAATCAAGCATAATGTTACTACTCATAATTCCTATATTTAGATCATATCTAAAAAAATTATGAACTAATATTTGACATTCAAATAAAACTCTCATAAATATTTGTATGTTTTATAACATAGACATCATGCCATCATATATCATATCTATGTTTTTATACTAAACATGCAAATATTATGGTTTTATACAACATCAATATGTATCAAATATAAAATATCTTTTGAGAGTGTGTGTAATCTATGTTTTGATGCCAAAGCACAATTTAAATTTTCTTTAAACAAAGCATCAACGATAAAACAATCGCACGCAATATGTCACAGAATACCTCATTGAATGGGTAATTCGGATTTTCAATCCACCTGTGACATATGGCCTTGTGATAAGTTTTAGCCATAATTACACAATTAATGAGAATATTAATTTACATGCAATAAATTAGATCATTAACGAAACCATGGCTCTGATACCATTTGTAGGGAGATAGTCTCCGAGGCATGCATATTTTTAAAAATTGATAACTATTATCATTGCGGAAATTAAAAGATTACATATTAATCTATCTAATATGCATCAAGATCATATCTTTGCCTTATATATCAGGGTCGTTTGATCTAAAATATGCATATAAAAATCATCAAGATCATATCTTGATCTTCAAGATGACTAGTCACACTATTATCTTGAAGCCTGCCTTAAGATCTAGGGATCAAATCACTTACCTTAAAGAACAGTAGGTAAATCCTTATTGCTCTGCAGCCGTTCAATCGTTCGGCCTCTAGTATCGTCCACGCGAAGCCCCGAATGATCAATTTCCGGGAGTGCTAGCTCGCGAAAAAATACTTTGCTGATCTTGAATCCTCCTACTTGAATCTTCCTCCAAGATCCACCAAGCTTTTGCTAACACCAGAATCATCAGGATTTTCTATTCTAACTTTTTAGAATTTCAATCCATGACATGTCATGTGTTATTGTTCTGTGTGATCTGGTGAGGGATGTCCTCTATTTATAGTCTCATTTTAGCCAGCCCATTGAATTTTAACATTTAGAGTTTCGTCGTTCGGTAAAAAGCAAAGAGACGCCGAACCAAAGAGGCACGGCGTTTGGTTAATTCCAACGTTCGGTGAAAACCAAAGAGACGCGGTGCTTGATTAATTTCGATGTTCGGTGAAAACCAAAAAGTCACAATGTTTGGCTAATTTCGAGAGGTACATGAATTCTAATACCTAGAATTCCAACGGGAGAAGATTAATGTCAGGCATAAAATTTTATATGAGAATTTAATCTCATGAGATGAGATTTCAGCCATCTCATCATGTGAGATCCTTATTCGAGAGGTTTGGATTCAAGTGATGGTTTAATCTGATCTAAATTTATTGGATTAACCCACATAGATCATGGTCCTAGCCCAAATCAAATTTGGCTAGTCCTGAATCTATTTAAATCCAAATCAAGTCTAATTTCAAATCAATATTTGAAATTGACTAGACTTAAACCAAATTAAATCTTATTCACTTGTACTTAACCCAATTGAGATAATTCAATCAATTAAATTGATTAATTAAAT
>UESW01004779.1:414661-489916 GCA_900491605.1 Calamus simplicifolius
GATGGCCCACTTTGCCAGTCGACTGGAGGTGTCAGGATGGGACAGGATCATCCGAAGGGGCTGGTCCATGAGCACCACAATTGGATGGGCTTGGAAATAAGGCCTGAAATGCTGGGCGGAGACGATCAGGGCAAAGATGATCTTTTCAGTTCTGGAATACCTGGTCTCCGCATCATGAAGCATCTTGCTGGTGTAGTAGACTGGCTTTTGCGTGCCGTCGACATCCATGCGAACAAGCACGGAGCTGACAGCCTTAGGGAAGGCTGCAAGGTAGAGAAAGAGCTCCTCCCCGCCCCTCGGCTTGGATAGCAACGGTGGAGTGGATAAGAATTCCTTCAACTCCTCGAAGACTTTCTGACACTCCTTTATTTACTCGAAGCCGTTGACCTTGCGCAGCACTTTGAAGAAAGGCAGACACCTCTCTGCTAATTTGGATAAGAAACGGTTCAAGGCTGCTATCCTCCCGGTTAGGTGCTGCACCTCCTTTTTTCTTGCCGGGGGCCTCATGTCAAGGATAGCTCGGATCTTATCGGGGTTCACCTCGATCCCTCGTTGCATCACTATGAAGTCCAGAAACTTGCTTGCTGTAACTTCGAAAATGCATTTGCCGGGGTTCACCCTCATCTGGTACTGGCGGAGATTGCTGAAGGTCTTCGCAAGGTCAGCAACATAGCCAGCAGTACGAATACTCTTGGTTAGCATATCATCCATGTACACTTCCATGTTTCACCCGATCTGGTCCTCAAAGATCTTATTCATCAGCCTCTGATAAGTGGCTCCAGCATTCTTTAACCCAAACGGCATTACCTTGTAGTAGTATATGCCGTTCTCGGTCACAAATGAGGTAGCCTCCTCATCCGCTGGATCCATCCTGATTTGTTGTATCCAGGTGTCCATGAAACTGAGGGTCTCGTGACCGAACATGATGTCCACCAACTGGTCAATCCGAGGCAACGAAAAGCTGTCCTTGAGGCACGCCTTGTTGAGATCAGTGAAGTCCATGCACATCCTTTAGCTTCCACTGGCCTTGCGGACCATCATGACGTTGGCTAGCCAGTCGGGATAGTGGACCTCTCGGATGTGGCCAGCTGCCACTAGCTTACGAACTTCATCGTCAATGGCCTTCTGTCGATCGGGGACGAAGCTCCTTTTCTTCTGCTGGATGGACTGACATCTTGGCTTGATGTTGAGCCGATGGGTAATTACCTCCTCGGGTATACCCAGCATGTCATACGCTGACCATGCAAAGATGTCGGAGTTGGCTCGTAGGAAGGCGAGAAACTGATCACGCACCTCCTCCGGGAGCACGGCCTCGATCTGGACTGTTCTCATCGGGTCCTCCCCCAGCGGGAAGGTCAGTAGGTGCTCGGCCGACTCCTCCCTCCTCTCCAAGTCTCGTAGGTCGAGCGATTCTGGTGCTGGCACAGTCACCACCCCCTGCAGGCTAGAGGCCGTGTGATAACAAAGTGGTAATAGGTTCTGCTCTTCCCGCATCTCCCCGACTCCTTCACTGATGGAAAACCTCACGAGTAGCCTCTTGGTAGAGATGACAGCGTCCAGGAGGTTCAGACCATGTCTCTCGAGGATAGCATTGTAGGCTAGGGGAACCCGGACAACCAAAAAATTCATGAAAACCGTGCTTTGACACGGTGGCATCCCGGTAGTGACAGGTAAGGTGATCTCTCCCTCAACCCTTACGGAATCTCCAATGAAGCCTATTAGGGGCATGGTGATAGGCCGAAGGGAGTTAGGAGATAAATTCATTCGAACAAATGCATCGTGACTCAAAACATCAACCGAGCTCCCACTATCGACTAAGATTCTTTTTACAGGGTGCTTTGTGATTATCATGGACACGACGATGCTGTCATCATTCTTATTAACTATCCCCTTTAGGTCCCTTTAAAAAAGGAAATTACATAATCTAGCCCCTCATCCTCTCATGGTCTCTTGGAGGCGCTGCCTGCCCCCAAAAATCATGGCCACAGTCTTCTCGGTTGGGGCCTTGTCGATGTTGACATTAGGTGGCGGAGGTGCTGACGAGCTATGAGCGCTTGGGTTATTCCTCTGAACAAACTTCCCCAGGTGGCCACGCTGGATAAGGTCCTCAATCGCCTTCTTCAGCTGGTGATAGTCTTCAGTGTCGTGGCCGTGGTCCCGATGGAAGCGGCAGTACAACTTTTTGTTGCGGGGGGCCCCTGGCTTCATTAGAGGAGGGCGCTGAAGATACAACTCGCTCTTGATTTTCATTAGAATGTGAGATATCGGGGCGAGCAAGGGAGTGAAAGGACCCTCCATGGGAGCAAGAGCCCACAGTCGGTTGTCTGGTCGGCGGGGAGGCTCAGGCCTCCTAGGACGAGCCTCAGCAGGCTCGGGACTAGCCTGCTTCCTACTGGAACCCCCATCCACCTTGCGTCGGAAGGAGTCAGCCTCATCAACACGGATATACTTCTGCGTCCGGCTCAACAGTTCAGCGTAAGAACCGGACAGCTTCTTGTCGAGGCAATAGGCAAAGCGGGAGGAACAAGCCCTCGCTTCAAGGCCAGAGTGGCCACATAGTCCTCGAGGTTGTAGACCTCGATGGCAGCTTCCTTGAATCGGGCGACAAAGTCCTTCAGTGACTCATCGCTCTTCTGCTGGATGGAGAATAAACTATCCGCCACTCGGAGGATCTTTCGGCATGCGTCAAAATGGGTCAGGAAGGCCCTCTCCAGCTATCGAAAAGAATTGATACTCCACATGGCAAATGGGAGTACCAAGCTCGAGCCGCCTTCCTCAGGGTGGCAGGGAAGGCAATGCAAAGCAGGAAATCAGTTGCCCCCTAGACCTGTATCAGGACCTTGTAGCTTTTTAGGTGGTCCAGGGGATCGGTTGTTCCGTCATATGGGTCTAGCTAGGGGAGATGGAACTGGGTAGAAATTGGTTCCTCCATGATACAGCGGGACAGCGGTGGATGGCTATCGTAATCTGCCTTCGATGGGTTGGTGATTCTGTGGCTGAGCTCCTCCAACCGCTGGTTGTATTCATCTAGCCAGTGCTCGGTCTGCGAGCTATCCGGCCATCAAAAGACCCCTCCCTTGAAGATTCGGAGGACGGAGAGGGGTGGCGGTAGTGCAAGCGGGTGCGCTCTGCGTGCTGGCACGGCGAGAAAGAGACCGGGTCTCTTAGAGTTCTCCCGGCGATGGTGTCTGGGCGAGGCATGGCAGTGGTGGACCTCCCGGAGGGAGACCTCCCTCAGAAAGAATACTGGCTAGGTTGGACCACCCCCGGGATCGATGAGGGTGGCTCCGGCTATCGTTGCGCAACTGCCGGCTATTGCTGCAGAACCTGGACTGCCGCCACCAGGGACTGAACTTGTATGGCGAGGGCGGCGATCCGATCATCTTGTTGTGGCGGTGGTGGAGCAGAAGTCCCGGCCTAGGGAGCAAGGGGGCTAACCTCTGATGGCTCAGCTCCCTGGCGATGTCCCCTGGCGATGTCCCCTGGCGAGGCTGGTGGAGAACTCTTATGCACGCGTCACCACCATCTTCTTAACTGCTTGGGGAAGAAAGATCTATAGATGACTGGTTCAAAGCTTTTTCTCTTCTCTCCCCTTCCTGGTGCGCCAATCTGTTGCCGCCAAGTCACGTTCCTCCAATGCTGGGAAACAGAGATCCTTCTCCTCGAAGAGCTCTTGCAAGAAAATTTGGAGATCGATTGCACCAGTGGGGACCCTCTAACGCTCAAGTAAGTGACTTGGGAACACTAAAAAAAAGAGCTAATAATAAATAGCTAGAGAGCTTGAGTTCAAATCCCTTCCTCGTTGTGAGTGTAGGTTTTTATACTTGTTTGAAGGTCCCCTTTTCCGCTTCCAGAAGGTGGCTGATTTCGAGGTGCTATTGTCCGGTAGTGGACAGATGGTCAGGCTGACTGAGACAAGTCGCAACCAACACTGCGTATGTCAGAGGTATCTTGCCCCACCAACCACCTGCTAGGTGCGGCGCCACAGGTGGAAGGTGGGCCTAGTCGCGTTAGGCGTATGCCATTACAGGTAATGGCCACACACAGTTGCAGACGGTTAGTGTGCCACGTCATGACTGCAGGCAGATGGTGGGCTACATGGTGGTGCCCGGCAGCTCGAGGTAGAGGGGACCTGAGGTCCGAGGCCGAGGGGACTTGGGGTTCGAAGGCCGAGGGGGCCTGAGGAGGCCGAGGGGGCCTTGGAGGCCGAGGCCAAAAAGGGGGTTTTCGTGAGTTGCTTTCTCCTTTAACCCTAATGCGGCTTGATCAGCATATCACCTCTCACTCAATATCGCATTCTGGACAAAATCAAGTGTTATTTCCACAAAGGAATTTAAATTACCCTAATCAACTTGATTGATCCTATCAGTAGTAATTAAAATAATCATACTTTATTTAAGGAAAAAAGAATAATCATTCTAAAAGATTAACTCCAAGAGTGGGGTTCTCTGCCGCCTAGGATGTTCCTGCTAGTTGAGCTTTAGGGGCCGTTTGGTAGCAGCTAATCTATTCAGGTTATCGGTAATTTAAAATGAATCCATCAGATAACTATATTTGACACGTATTTTGTATCTTGCAATGGTAATATAAAATATTTTTTAATAAATTTTTTTTTTTCTTTTGATCACTCTCTACTCGTATCCTCCTCTACCGATTTCACTTGAACCTCCATGTCCCAAGCCACACCCATAGAGTCGGGCCACGAATTTTTGCCGCCTAGTGCTCCCACGGCATGCCACAATTTTTTTCGATCGGTGTCGTCCAACATCCTCATTGATCGCTTTCGAATATAATTTATAAATATATATATTTTAAAATCTTATTATTTATAAATATAAATTTTTTAAATCAAATATAATAATATATAAATTTTTAATAAATTTAATTTAAAATTTAATGTTATATAACCAATAATTTATTTGTTATACTAATAATTAATATTATTATTATATTATCTATGTATATCAAATATAATACTTTATATTATATATAATTTACAAACGCAACCTAAAATGGTCGCAAATGAATCGCGTGGGCTCCTCCTCCCCTCCTCCTCCCCCATCCCTTGCGTCGCGTTCCGCAGCCCAAGATGGGCTCGAGATGGTTGCCTCCACGCCGTTCCCACGCTGCAATGATTGATAGATCGGTCGGCTTTTAAGGCCGCTCACTCGCTGGGGCCACCGCTTCTGACACCACATAGAGAGTGCTGCTGCTGTGGGATCGGAGGCGCCTTCGTGCCCCCCTTTTCCCCCATTCCCCTCTCAACTCCTTTTTCCAAATGGATGCTCTTGGAAATGGGGGATGGTTCTGGTGGAATTTTTCTCCGAGGGGCTATCGACATCGCTCCACGAGAAAACCCAAATCCTCCTCGTCGGAATCTATCGACGTCCAAGGGCGTGGGTGGTCCCTCGCCGACTTCCCTCTCAAACAGGCCGGGATCGCCGCCTCCCTCACCCTCACCGGCGACACCATCGCCCAGGTCAGAGACCGATGGGTCGCCTATCGCCGCGGCTCAGAGAACGAGGCAAGTCCCATCACTTTGCCCCATCCTAAAAAAATCTGGAATCCTATTGATTTGGTGTCGAAACCCTAGTCCTTTGCTCAAGATAATCTCATGCATTTATGAATCTATATCATGGAGTGGGCGCCTACATCTTTTCTAGCAACATAAGTGCAGGGAGAAAATTTGCTTCAGACCTAGAAGGTAGTGATCTATGGGGGCGGGCATCTTGGTATTCGCATATCATCAGTAATATGATATGGTTAACGGCTGTTACTCGTTGGAATGTCTTTCTTGAATGTGATTGTTATGCCTTGAATTGTACAGGGCCATGTCTTTAATCACACTTGGATTGTAACGAGACCATCTCTTTTTTTTCCCTTTCATTTCAAATCATAAAGCAGTTTCGGACATGTATGATTAATGAAGGGACTGGATTGTTCACAGTCGGTAATGCGGAATTCTCCTCCTCCTTTGTTCTAGCAATATTGGAAGCTGGCATAAAGACAGCAAGTTTTTAGAGAGCTACTAAATGTAGTTTCTTGTGCTCCAGTCTCAGTAATATGACGTTGAACTTAAATTCAAGGGTAGAATTGTTCTTTTTAGTCCAAAATAGATGTTTTGTAAGCCATTATGGCTTCATGGAAGGGATTGAGAATATTACACTGACCATGATTACTTGTCAAGATGACCTCCGATAATTCTTTGATTGCTGTTGCTAGTTTTAGTGGTTGTTCTCTTCAGTGGACAAAGAGGACAAAGATGGGTAACATAATTTCTGGTAATGTATCTTTTACTGTTTCGATGATATCTCACCCTAGTCTTCACACCTTACCCATAGCCTGGATTTAACAAACCACATTCCTGCTTTGGACGTTTCCATCATTTTGTTACTGGTGTCCACTTTTTAATTAAATCCATCACAATTATGCTCTTTTCCTTCAATGTCCTCTTTTACCATCATTTTTCTTTGCTTTGTATTCTTGTTCATAATTCATCCTCAGCCGCTAATTGAGTATTCATTGTCCTTTGTTAGTAAGAGATGAAGTAAAATGGGCCTCCTTTGTGCTCCTTGATTTGATGTTCCATCCGTTCATTGAGTTTTTGTGTTGCAATAAAGGTAACCATTGGTTGATTGGGTTTGCATGATTGTCCAATAATAAAATAAATGATGTTCAATAACTTGTTTCACGTCAGCAAGAGCAAACCTATCCATAACCACACTCTGCTTTGTTAGTAGTCATGTTTACAATCTCGTTAAAAAATGATGCGCATACAATGATGTTGAGCACACTTTGCTGGTGCTTATTGCTTTGGACAACTAATTGGTCTGTTACCACACTATCTGATATCTTAAAAGGGACTCTTGCTTCATTACTACCTTCTTATCTATTGTGAATGTGTACACCAAGTTAAGATCCATGGTATTTTAGTTATTATCACTATCCATATATTATCTTGGTTCGGAATATCCACTCTACTGGATGATTTTTTTGATTCTTCATAAAGGCTTGAAGTGCCATGTTCTATGGACTGTACATTTACAAAAGATCATATTTTGCTATAAAGAGTGGTTGTTTGGCCTATTATAATTGCATATGTTTCGCTATCCAATATTGGGCTATAACATTTCTTACATCCATACAAAAATTTGCCCAAGCCTACCTCTCAGTAAAGAATTCCTCAATGTTCACTTTTTTTTTAATGTTGATTGATTGATCTAACATTAGTATGGTATATTCTCTTATTTTCGAGCTGAAATGTTGTCTTCATCTTGCAAGCCAGAATTTCTAGTAAGCCTTCTGGGAATATAATCCTTAACTTCATATGAATTCCTTATGGTAGTTATATGTATATAATGTAGGATCTTATTACTAATTGCTTTATGTTTGGAGTTATGTCTGAGTATTGTCAATATGTAGGACATTACATCAGTTATCCTGTCACATGATTGGCTTCGGGCACTGCGCATGGTTTCCTATGGGTTTCTTCTTTATGGTCCAGGCTCTTATGTGTGGTATCGTTTTCTTGATCATTGTATGCCACAGCAGACACTTGTAAATCTGTCGATTAAGGTAATGCATTTTGAGTTCTAGCATTGAACTTGTAATGGCATATGTAGGGCTTCTTTTACATATAATTATTCATTCAGCTGATCTTCATTTTGTTCCTTTCAGGTTTTACTAAACCAGATTGTACTTGGACCATGTGTCATTGCTGTTATTTTTGCATGGAATAATATATGGCTAGGGAAATTATCACAGTTACCTTCAAAGTATCAGAAGGATGCCCTTCCTACTCTTCTTTATGGTGATGGGCTTCTAATTCTATACTTTTTGATGGCAGGATAAGTTGGAAATAATTCACTAACTTTTTGTGTTCAATTTGTCGTTATGCAGGCTTTAGGTTTTGGATTCCTGTTACGATACTTAATTTTGGGTAATCTTTCGACCCTTTGAACTTGAAAAATTGTTTCACCATAATAATAGTGATAATATGAAGTAACCTAAAATATTCTAAAAGTTTTTCTGGATAACTGATATTTCAGTCAATTGGATCCTTCTCTATGTCAAAACTTTGGTTCCTTATTTAAGTCAAAACTAGGGAAAAATTATCAGACTTCTTATTTGTTTATTGAAGTGATTTTTTTAGATTATCTCATGCCAGAAACCACCTATAAGATTTGTTTGTATGTAGTCTTTAAATATTAGATGTTTTCACTTGAACATCTATAAGACCTTGATAACAGACTAATTATGTCGTATTGGTACTTATAATGTTTAAGAATTATTGAACAATCAAAAAAAAACTTGATTATTTAAACATTTTACCTATGGAACTGTGCAATTGTTGTCATTTTGTAATCACCACTAGAAAGATGCTAGGAGCACCATGTAATGATGGTACAGTTAGAAGGTACTTGATTGTATATTATTGGGTGATCTTTTCCTTTGATTTTGGATCTCATATTAAAGGATGTGATGCCTATTCTCTTTATCTATAGGCATAGACGTCTCTACCTGAGCATGCCTGTTCAGGCGTCCTAAAAATTCAGCTCTTCTGATACTTGTTCATTTGGTCAGTTGGGGGAAGTTAGCATATCATAGTCATGCTGGTTGCCCTAGAAGTTAAATTGTATATTTCATTGAATCAGGCTGTTGGATATATGAAATTTCATATGGCAATTCAGATAAGTTCACATATTTGTCTGGTTGACATTGTGGTGAGTGACCGGTGGATCCTATCTGTAAAAAGAAAGGCATTTCTTATAAATTGTTTTTGTTGGAATTACTTTTGGGGGGGGGGATTTACTAGATTTCGTCCTGTTTTTGTTGGTTAATACAAGTTTCCTACTTATTAGGTTCTTAGCAATGCCCTTGCCGAGTTTTTTTCTTATTGAAATATTTTTACTTTTGAGATGTGATCATTAGCTAAGAGGATACAAAAATCACACTGTATGCCAATAATCATAAGGATTAGAAATTTAAACAATTATTTGGGGCCAAACATGTCATGAAATGTGTTATACCATTATTTGATTAGCCAATGAAATTGAACAATTTGGTATAAAGTGGCTAAGGGCATAATTATCATGAAAAATCATTGTATAGATACCTATACGCTATTTCTAATTTAATGAGGGACCAAATTAGAAATTAAACTATTTAAGGGGTTATGGTTCTCGAAGGAGACTAACCATCGCAGAAGAGGTTTCGTATTCTCTTATCCCCATCAAAGAGTAATACGGTTAAAATCTGTGAATACGGGTCTCCCTTTGGAAGGTCACAACCCATGGCTATCGAGACTTATGGATCCAAGTATGCTTCCTCTTTGTTGTCTTTGTTATTCATACATGAATAATATGGAATTTGGACTGATTATTTTCCTTCAAATAGTATTAGAGCCTTCCATATCTGTTCATGTGTGATACGAATGCATATTTTATGTTTCTACTATTGTTTTCTAATGAGTCCGAAGCATGCGTGCTTTGCTGTTAAAGAAATTTTTTGGTATTTATCCATGGAAAGGGTAAATTTTTGTGTTTATCCATTGAAAGGGATATTTATCTATGAACAAATAATTTTTTTTGATATTTATCTATTAGAAAGGTATTTATCTAATAAAAGATAATTTTTTTGGTATTTATCCTTTAATTTTTGGCATTTATACCAGAAAAAAAAGGAAACTTGATGGTGCTTGTGGGATCGAACATTGAACCTCCCTATTCCTTGCTAGAACCTTATCCATTGGCCCATGCTATTTCCTTCCAACATAAATGTGGCTTCGAAACTAATTGTTTTTGATATGCATTTCAAGTTTCAGAAATTAAAGTTTCGAGGCAACACCTCATCGAGGCAAAATGCAGTTCTAACTTCAATTTTTGAAATAATTTTGATGGTTTTGGGTTTGATTTGTGTTTTAATTTAGTCTAATTGATCAATATATGTGACATTAGATGGTAAAGTCAAGCTTTTCATTCAAAATTCAAGTAATGACTATGGTTTAATATGTGATGCATATTGTTTAACATTTTAAATGAGCCAATTGAAACAAGAAGTCACCAAAGTGACCTCTCTTGTGTAGATAACTCAAGAGAAATGTTAAATGTAGCATGTATGTGTATTCATGCAAGTATTAACCGGCCTAAAGAAAGGTTGATACTTGGCCGGATTGCATACATTCCTATGATGGTAAGCATGTGACAATTATAAGGTTATACATGTGAATAATACATTAATCCAAAGATGAGTTTATTATTTAACATACATTATTGTCAGTGTTTGATCATTACAATAAGGTATCACTAGCAATTAATATTACTGTCCAAAGACTTAGTATTAATGTTGCACTTGGTATCTTGAGATGGGTTTTGTCATTATTTGAATTTGTTAATGATTAATTTTTGGATATTTATATGAGTATATTTATGTGGTAATTTTCTTCTTCAGCACTTGCTATAGTATCTTCCAATTTTAGTTCGGTACCAGTCCTTAGTGGCACAAATTTTAAGGACTAAAAAGAAAATATGCTTATTGTCCTAGGGTGCATAGATCTAGACCTTGCATTAAGGGAGGAGCGACCCCCTTCTCTTTTGGACTCTAGTACCTCTGATCAAAGGAGGCACTACGAGAAGTGGGATCGTTCAAATTGCATGACTCTGATGATCATAAAGGGGCATTCCTGAGGCTTTCAGGGCGCAGTATCCGATGCGATTACTGATGCCAAAGATTTTCTTACTGAAATTGAGAAGCGCTTTGCAAAGAGCGATAAGGTTGAAACTAGCACTTTGCTACAATGCTTAATCACCATGAAGTGCAAAGGCAAAGGGAATGTACGAGAGTACATTATGAGATGTCCAACATTGCATCAAAACTTAAGGCTCTCAAGCTCGAGATGTCCGAGGACTTGTGCATTTGGTTTTAATTTCTCTTCCAGCACAGTTTAATCAATTCAAGATCAGTTATAATTGCCAAAAGGAAAAATGGTCATTGAATGAACTGATCTCTTACTGGGTTCAAGAGGAAGAAAGACTATGCAAGAAAGACTGAGAGTGCCCATTGGCAAGCACCTCCAAGGAGAAGAATAAAAGAAAAACCTGAATCATTCAAGAATGAGGATGTGAAGGGTCCAGCCCAAAAGAAACAAAATAAGGCTGATCTTTGCTTCTTTTGTAAAAAATCTGGACACAAAGAAGGAATATGCCAAGTACCATGCTTGAAGGGCAAAAAAAGGTACGTTCCTAACTTTGGTTTGTTCTGAGATAAATTTAGCTTCAGTACCTAGAAATACTTGGTGGTTAGACTTCGGTGCCACTACTAACATCAATGTTTCAATGCATGATTGCCTGAGCTGCCGAAAGCCAAGTGATGCTGAACAAAACATTTTTGTGGGCGATGGCAAGTCAGTTCAAGTGGAGGCTATTAGTCATTTTAAAAGACACTTTTGTTGTACCATCTTTTAGACGAAATGTGGTTTGTGTTTCTTACTTGGACAGATTTGGATACTCTTGTTCATTTGGAAACAATCAGTCTGTATTGTCTTTAAATTCCAATGTTGTTGGTACTGGATCTCTTATTGCTTATGACAATCTATTTTGCTTGATACAGTAGCCTCATATAGTGAATCATTAAATTTGGAATCAAGAGGTGCTAAACGCAAACTGGATATTGCAAACTCAGGTTCATCGTGGCACAGGGCTAGGTCACATCTCTAGAAATAGAGTTCAACTATTTGTGTCAGATGGAATTTTAGATTACATAGATTTCATAGACTTTTGTGTGCTAATTGCATAAAAGGCAAACAAACCAAAGTCAAGAAATATTATGCATATAGAGCTATGGATGTATTGGAATTGATACATACAGACATTTGTGGGCTATTTTAATACCATCTTGGAATGGTCAACAATATTTTGTATCATTCATTGATGATTATTCTCGATATGCATACATATTTCTTATTTATAAGAAATCACAGGTTTTGGACATTTTCAAATCATTTAAGGCTGAAGTTGAGAATTAACTCAACAAAAGCATAAAAAGTCAAATCTGATCGTAGAGGTGAATATTACGGTAGATATGACGAATTAGGTGAACAACATCCAGGACCATTTGCCTACCTAGATGAGTGTGGAATCGTTTCACAGTACACCATGTCAGGGACATCTAGCATGAATGGTGTAGCTGAAAGATGAAATAGGACTCTTAAGGATATGGTATGGAGTATGATTTATCATTCTATCTTACCAGAGTCACTTTCGGGAGAGGCACTAAAAACTGCAGCTTACATTTTTAATAGGGTACCAACTAAAGCAGCTGCAAAGACACCTTATGAACTTTGGACAGATAGAAAGCCTAGTCTAAAGCATTTTTATGTGTGGGGTTGTCCAGCTGAGGCAAAGCCTCATGAAAAGAAATTAGAACCCCGAACTGTTAGCAACTACTTTATTAGGTACTCAGAGCGATCAAGGGGGTATAAATTTTATGATCCCAAATTAAAGACAATTTTTGAAACGAAATTGCAATATTCTTTGATGATATTAAGTTTGAAGGAAAAATAAGGTTAGAGACTTTATCTTTGAGGAAGAATCGGTACCAATTTCTGATCCAATTCATACAGTTACTACTAATGCAGCAAATTTGGAGCCTCAGAAGGATATTGTCATCCATATCCCCAATCAAGATGAGGAGGTTGTTCCTATTGAACAAACTGAAAATGTTCATAAGGAACAAACTCAACATCCTCAAAATCAAGTGTTACAAGAGCCGTTGCCATTGTGACGATCCATAAGAGAAAGGAGAAGTGCCATTCCAGATGATTATATAGTATTTCTTCAAGAACATTAGGAGAATGATAACATAATGGAAGATCCAATCAATTTCTGTCAAGCCATGCAGGACTCAAACTCCAATAAATGGATCGAAGCAATGAATGAAGAATATAAGCCCATGCAAGACAATAAAGTTTAGAAACTTGTCCCATTACCAGAAGGTATGAAACCATTGGTTGTAAATGGATATTTAAGACCACAAGGGATTCTAAAGGTAATGTAGAGAGGAGGTATAAGTCTCGTCTTGTAGCAAAGGATTATACTCAAAAGGAAGGGATTGACTATAAGGAGATCTATTCAGTTTCAACGGACTCCTTTAGGACAATCATGGCTTTTGTGGCACACTATGATTTGGAGCTTCATCAGATGGATGTAAAGACAACGTTTTTCAATGGAGACATTGTTGAAACGATTTATATGGAGCAACTGAAAACTGTTTGAAGATCCAAAGAAGATGATTTGCAAATTAAAGAAATCTATCCATGGGCTTAAACAGGCTTCTTGTCAGTGGTACCATAAATTTCATGAGATAATTCTCTCGTTCGATTTTGAGATGAATATTATTGATGATTGTATCATAAATTCAGTGAGAGTAAGTGTATTTTTTGGTATTGTATGTTGGTGATATTCTGCTTGCCACTAATGATATAGGTATGTTGCATGAAACCAGAAAATTTTTATCAAGAAATTTTGAGACAAAGGATCTTGGTAATGTATTCTTTGTAATAGGAATCCAAATATACCAAGACAGATCTCGGGGTATTTTGGGATTGTCACAAAGGGCCTATATTGATAAGGTTCTTAAAAGGTTTGACATGCACGATTGTAAATCAGGAGATACCCCAATCGCCAAAGAAGACAAGTTCAGTCTTAGTCAATGTCCTAAAGAAATTTGGAGATTCAGGAAATGAAGAAGATTCCTTATGCTTTAGCTGTGGGGAGTCTTATGTATGTTCAAGTATGTACGCATCCAGATATTGCGTATATTGTTGGAGTTCTAGGCAGGTACTTAAGCAATCCAGGTATGGATCACTGGAAAGCAGCCAAAAGAGTCATGAGGTATTTGAAGAGAATAAAGGATCACATGCTCACATATAAGAGGTCAGACAAATTAGAGATCATTAGGGATTCTAACTTAGATTTTGCTAGATGCCAAGATAGTAGAAAATCCACTACGAGCTACATTTATTTGCTGGTTGGTGCTGCAATTTCTTGGCGAAGTGCCAGACTCTTATTGCTTTTTCTACTATGGCAGCAGAGTTTGTAGTATGTTTTGAGGCATCCAACCATAGAATTTGGCTGAAAAATTTTATCACTGGACTGCGAATGGTTAAAGGAATTGAAAGACCACTAAAAATTTATTGTGATAATAGATCAGCAGTCTTATATTCTAACAACAATAGGAGCTCATTAAAGTCCAAATACATTGATATCAAGTTCCTAGTTGTTAAAGAAGGAGTACAAAGTGGACATATTTACATAGAACATTTGGGAACAAACTTCATGATTGCGGACCCTCTTACGAAAGGGGTTCCTCCAAAGGTCTTTCATGAGTATACAACAAGTATGGGCATTCTGGAATATAGTGAATCTCAAATTTAGTGGGAGTTTATTTGTGTATTATGTTTTATGTTTATTTTTGTGTGTATAAACACTTTTATGTTGTGGACAATTTTTCTGATCAGAAATAAAGTTAAGGCATTCAGTTTATTACACTTTGTACAATAAAGTCAAGTTGATCTCACTATGGTAAGGTTGAACCAGTTGAAAATCGACATGTACTGATCACATTCATGTGTTTTTCATGTTGTACATTTCATGATTGGTCTATGTTATTTGGTTGTGTTAATATTAGTGATCATTGATAGGTCTAGTTAAGATTAATTTAACGAAAACTGCTTTGGTCCTATATTGATACAACTAATGGACGAGATTGTTATGATATGCCTTATGTTTATAATGGCAAAGTTTTGAGCTCATAAAAGGATACATATGTGGCTGAGTAGGAGATTGTTAGAAATTTAAACAATTATTTGGGGCCACACATGTCATGACAAATGTGTTATATCATTATTTGATTAGCCAATGAAATTGATCAATTTGGTATAAAGTGGCTAAGGGCATAATTATCATGAAAAATCATTGTGTAGATACCTATATGCTATTTCTAATTTGATGAGAGACCAAATTAGAAATTAGCCTATTTAAGGGGTTATGGTTCTCAAAGGAGACTAGAAGAGGGTTTCATATTCTCTTGTCCCCATCAAAGAGTAATATGGTAAAAATATGTGAATATGGGGTCTCTCTTTGGAAGACCACAACCCATAGCTATCGAGACTTATTGAGGTATGCTTCCTCTTTGTTGTCTTTGTTATTCATGCATGAATAATATGGAATCTGGACCGATTATTTTCCTTCAATGTGATCATTAGCTAAGAGACAAAAATCACACTGTATGCCGATAATCATAAGGAAGCTTTGCTCTTTTAATCAGTGATGCAGAACATGTTGATGTAACTAGACAAGGGGAAGAAAAGACCCTTGACGCATGAATGGCTTGGACAAAGCTTTATCATGAAAAACGATGAATGATGGTCCACCAACTTCCACTGAAGGCTAGGGTTGGCATCAAGATATTCAAAAGATGCTTCAAAGTGTCTAGAGTCCTTTTATATAGAGGATTTCCTGAGTAAAAATAACCATTTATCATCCTAGTTAGTTATTCCTATTATAAATATGCATCTTGCCTCTATAAGATGTCACTGAGTATTTCAAAATATGAATCTATAGCTGCAGAGATCATGCAATACCTCACATCTCCAGGCAGTTACCTGGCACCCTTTAAGAAGGCTGAACTAATATTTGTTCTGGTGGGGGACACTGAGGGGTTCCTTGTGTTCTAGTCTTCCAACAAATGCACTTTTGTAAATCTGTTGAAGAAACGGAGGCTGCAAAAAGTTTGTTTTCATTGTATGATCATAGCAATCAACATATAATTCTGTTCTCCATTACTATATCTGTAATGAAGCCCATGTTGGCGAAGGATAAATGGCAAATAACTTGGATAACACTGCTGTTACTGACCAGCAATTTACTTCTTTGCATGTGAAACATTCCTCAAAATAAAAGCCCAACTGTTCCGTTGATTTCTTTTTTAGCTCATTACTTTATAGTTGATCAGATGGAAATCGTTCTTGCTCTTGAATGCTCTCTTGGTGCTGATACTTATGTTTTCAGGGTGGTCCCCCTAGCTGCTCGTGTTGGATTCATGTCTACCTGTTCCATTTTCTGGAACTTCTACTTGTCAACAACTATGAGCAGATAATTTTTAAAGCTCACATGGCAAAACCTGTCCGCTCTGACTCCCTGCAAAATGCGGAGGTAATGGCTTTTTTTTCCCTGATTCCTGCCATTGTAGGCAGAACCTGGAATATGGTTTTCCAGAGTTTGTAAACAGGAGAACTTAGAAGTTTTATTTAGAAGAAATTATTGTAACTTGTTGAGACTTGAGCATTCTTTTCTGATTCTTTTGTGGCCTATGTTGTGGACAGAAGCAATTTTGATTTTCCCGTTGATTGCAGTTGAAAATCGTTTGATGCATGACAACAGCCTTGTAATCAAAGTCTACTATCAGAACTGTCACTTATTATTGGCGGGTTTTCGTGTTTTTTATTCTGTTAATCTTAATGGCTTGTTATTTTCTTATCAGCTTCCACCTTTTAAATTGCATGGTTACATGCGGACTTTAATTTGGATGATAAGAGTCCGATGCCAAATGCAACTTCCTTGTACCTCGTACTAAAACATGATATTTGTTTATCAGATTATATATATATATATATTGAAGGATAAAATTATCATTGCATTGATGATCGTGTAAAGGGATAGGATCAACCCTGGCTCCCATTCGCTATGCGGTGCCCGCGAGAAATGGGCCAACCATTATACCTCAATGGATCGAGGCACCTTAGCCCCTCAGGGAACCAATGATCCTCCAAGTACGGATTACATCTCTATACCTCGCTAGCCGAGCTATCCTTCGGCCTCAGTCCGAGCGATCTTCATGCCTCGCTAGCCGAGCTATTCCTATCTCTCGGCCTCAGTTTGAGTGATTTTCATGCCTCGCTAGCCGAGCTATCCTTATCTCTTGGCTCCAGCCCGAGCGACCTTTGCCTCACTAGTCGAGTTATCCATAACTCAGCTTGCCCGAGTGATATCCATACTTCTGTGGAATCTAATCATCCTCACGCCCAGTCAACTCCTTTGTCATACCTCGGTGGATCGAGTCATCAGGTACTTCGGCAAACGGATCCTTTCCATACTTCAGTGGATCAGGCTGTTCTCCGTGCCTAGCCGATCGAAGCACTTAGGAACCTACATTTGCGGAACCAGGATAACTAAGCAACAACACACATAGGCAATCATACCTGTTCTACTGGAAACGGTCTAGAGCCTATATGATCGTCAAATCTCAAAGCGCCGGATAGCCCTCTCGACCGTTGATATTTTAACTAACAAGATACGGATCCCACCAGCCTCACAACAGCCTGATTCGAATCAACCTTGAATCCCGACAACTTTCAGATTTCAACACGCTCAAAGAATCAGGTAACCGCCTATAAATAGCGCAGTTCCAGATTCTCTCAGGTAAGGGCATTCTTAATGTACTCTCAGCAATACTCTCATGCTATCACTGCTCACCGCTTTCCGCCATTAGAACTCTGCTCAGAGCTTCCAAAAGGGTCACCCTGGAGGGACTCTTCAGCGAGAGGCTTCTCTCCATATTTGTTCGTTGTTGATCTCCACTGACTCGAGCGTCGAAGGGTCTTCCGCAGAGGGCCACCCCTAATGCCTCTCGCGTGAGGACTGTTTTGTAGGTCCGCCCAGGAGGGAGCCCAATCCGAAGCTTGACCGCGCTCGAGTCGGGGACGGATTTTAGCAACAACAGATTGGCGCTAGAAGAAGGGCCCTCGAGTCCCTTAAACTTGAAAAAAAGGAGATAAGGATCTTGATCTTGAAGAGAACATCTTCAATGGCAAATCGAAGAAGGGCTACCTCTGAAGCTCGGGACCAGGTCGCCTCTCAGAGACCCGACCCGGTGAGCAGTATGGCGCCACCGCCGCCACCGATTGAAACTCCATCGCCACCAGCGGCTCCCGTGACCTAGGACTAGTTTGCCATATTGGTCCAGCAGGTCCAAGCTCTGACCCATCTGATTCAAGGACGCCATGAAGCTCCCCACCCAGCTACTCCTGCTCTGTACCTTCCTGAGGAGGTCGCAGCCCCCATTTCCCCAGCAATCTCTTCTTCCGGTCCGCATGGAGTTGCAAACCCCCCTCATCGCCCTAAGGGAGCTGGGCCAGCCCCACAAGGGGTTTGCGGCCAGGATCTTCCTAGATCTTGCCGAGCTCAATCTCTCTCCCCGGTGTTTTCTCGCCATGGCTCGACACCGTCTCCGCATTCTCCTCGCCCAGCCCCTTCTACTCTGCCCGAAGAGATCTGCCAACAGATCCGGGAGATGCGCCAGGAGTTGGACATTGCCAAGCAGGCCCGTCCGCTTCAGCACAAGGTGGAGCAGGGCATTCCCTTCTCCAAGAAGATCATGGGGGAAGTGATCCCCTCCCATGTCAAGTTGCCCGCCATCGAGCCTTATCACGGATCCACTGATCCCGATGATCACCTCAGCAGCTTCAGGTCCATCATGATGTTCCATGGAGCATCGGATGTGGTCATTTGTCGTGCCTTCCCCTCCACTCTAAGGGGATCTGCTCGAACCTGGTTCAACGGCCTGAAACCAGGTTTTGTTGATTCGTTTGACGAGCTGAGTCGCCTCTTCATTAGCCAGTTCGTCAGCAGCCGCCGTCATTGGTGGAGATCTGATTCCCTCTCTGAGGTTAAGCAGAGAGAGGGGGAATCGTTGAAGAGTTATCTCGGCTGCTTTAACACGGCCCTCCTAGAAGTTGACCACCTCAATCACGAGGTGGCCATGTCAGCCTTGGCCAGAGGAGTGTCCAAGAAGGGAGACTTCTACCTAGCTCTAGAGGTTAACTACCCGAAGAGCCTGTCGGACATGATGTCCCTGGCGAACAAGTACGCCAAGGTGGAAGAATCGAGGAGGTCGGCCCAGACCGAACATATGAAGAAGAAAGAAGCAAAGGGCTCATACAGGCAGCGAGCCCACCGCCGCGCTAGCCCACCTCGCCACCGCAGAAGTCCTCCGCCGCTGCCTCGAGACCGAACTCGGAGTCCGGCCCGAAGGTTTGACCGCTATACTCCCCTCACCGCGCCGAGAGCTCAGATCCTCATGGAGATAGAGCGCCAACTCCCTCGACCGCCTCCTCTCCGAGGGAATGCGACCGGGAGAGACCCCACCAAGTACTGTCGCTACCACCGGGACCATGGCCACGACACCGAAGAATGCTGGCAGCTGAAGAATGAAATTGAGAGGCTCATCTAGAGGGGCAGACTGAACTAATTCAGGAGAGCACCCGAACCAAGGAATGGGGGTGACCGCCAGCTTAAGCCTCAGCAGCCTCCTCCTCCAAATCCTCCGGCTGTTGGTCACATCAATGTGGTCGAGGCAGTCGGTAGCCCGTCGGGCCGGTGGGATGATGAAGAAGATTCGGCACCAAAGAGAGCACGGACTGGTGAGCTCTCCTTCTCCGATGATGACCTCCGGAAGATACAGTTTCTGCATGATGATGCGCTGGTTGTATCTCTCAATCTAAACAACTATGATGTAAGCCAATTCTTATTGATAGTGGAAGCTCTGTCAATGTTCTGTACCTCGATGTGTTTGCGAAGATGAAGCTGCTCATGGAGAGCCTCCGAGCTGCGGACTCCACCCTAATGGGGTTCACAGCGATGTTATTACCCCAGAGGGGGTCGCGACCTTGACGGTCCGGGCAGGAACTTGGCCCCGCATTGCCACTGTTCACATAGATTTCCTAGTGACCAAGTTCGGTCGCCCTACAATGCAATCTTTGGGAGACCCGCCTGATGTCTCTTGGGGCTGCCATCTCCATCCCGCATCTAGTCATGAAGTTCCTTACCGAAGGGGGAGTTGGTGAAGTTCGAGGAAGCCAAACTATGGCTCGGCAATGTTTTGTCACCAGCCTTCAGTCCCAACTACCCGAAGTTGATGGGCTAGACGCTCGGGAGGATTTTGCCGAGCAACGAGGGAGCCGGCCGAAGAGCTGGAGGAGGTGCCGCTGAACGAAGCCCGACCCGACCAAATTGTAAAGATCGGGTCGCTAGTGAAAGGGAAACCTCGGCTGGAGCTGATCGACTTTCTCCTAAAAAATGCTAATGTCTTCGCCTGGTCCGCTTCTGATATGCCGAGGATCAGCCCAGACGTCCTCGTTCACCGTCTTAATGTGGACGAAATGTCCCGGCCCATCAAATAGAAGAAAAGGAGTTTCGCCCCTGAGCGATAGAAGGCTATTGAGGAAGAAGTCGACAAGCTTATCAAGGCGAATTTCATTCGGGAGGTAAACTACCCTAGCTGGCTGTCAAATGTTGTTATAGTGAAGAAGTTAAACGGCAAGTGGCGGATCTGCATCGACTTCACCGACCTCAACAAAGCATGCCCGAAGGACAGCTTCCCTCTCCCCCGGATCGACCAGCTTGTGGACGCTACTTCGGGTCACCAGATGCTGGCCTTTATGGACGCCTATTCGGGCTACAACCAAATCCGAATGGCGCCCGAGGATGAAGAGAAAACCGCCTTCATAACTGACCGAGGTACTTATTGTTACCGTGTCATGCCTTTCGGTCTGAAGAATGAAGGTGCTACTTACCAAAGGCTGGTGAACAAGGTCTTTAAGGAGCAGATTGGCCGTAACATGGAGGTGTACGTCGATGACATGTTGGTCAAAAGCAAAGAAGCATCCCAGCACATTGAGGATCTCTCGAGAGCTTTGCGACACTCCGAAAATATCGATGAAGCTCAACCCAACTAAGTGCGCCTTCGGCGTCAATTCTGAAAAGTTTTTGGGCTTCATGGTTTCCCAGCGAGGCATTGAGGCCAATCCGCAGAAGATCCAGGCCCTTCAGCAAATGGCCCTCCAACGTCCGTCAAGGAGGTCCAGCGCCTGACCGGGAGGATCGCGCCCTCAACCGCTTCGTGGCTCGTCAGCCGAGAGATGCCTCCCTTTCTTCAAAGCTCTCCGATCAGCTAAGAATTTTCAATGGTTCCCGAGTGTCAGAAATCGTTCGAGGACCTCAAAAGGTATCTCGGCTCTCCACCCCTCCTCAGCAGTCCGAATCTGGGGGAAATGTTGTTCTTATACTTGGCAGTTTCGAAGGCGCAATTGGCTCAGTATTAGTCAGAGAAGAGAACAGACCCAAAAGCCGATCTATTATGTCAGCAAACTGCTCCAAGACGCCGAGACAAGGTACACCCGGATCGAGAAGTTGGTTTTGGCCCTGATAACGTCGGTCCGGAAGCTGCGACCATATTTCCAGGCACATTCTGTGACGGTCCTGACGACCAACCCATCAAAGCGGTGGTCCATCGTCCGAAGACATCAGGGAGAATGACCAAATGGCCGTCGAGTTAACGAGCATGACATCCGATACCAACCTCGCCCGGCCACAAAGCCCAAGTTCTAGCCGATTTCCTCCTCGAATGCACTATCCCCGAGGACGGCTCCGCTCTGGACTCCTCTGAACATCCGAGGTCCGATCCCCTGTGGCTGCACCACGTTGACGGATCATCTAATGCCAACGGCTCTGGTGCTGGCTTAATCCTCACCAGCCCAAAGGGGGCACCTTCGAATATGGCGTCCGCTTCTCCTTCTCAGCCTCCAATAATGAAGCCGAGTATGAAGCTCTGCTCGCTGGACTCTGAATTGCCCGTGACCTTAAAGTGAAGAAGCTGAATGCCTTTACCGACTCTCAGTTGGTGGCCGGTCATGTGCGGGCGAGTTCGAGGCCCGGGAGCCGAACATGATTCGGTATCTTCAAGAGGTGCGGGACTTACTTTCCCATTTCTCCGAATTTGAAGTCATTCAGATCCCCAGATCCGAGAATGCATGCGCCGACCTATTGTCCCGCTGGCAACCACGGGATCGATGGATTCCGAGCGGAAGTTTCCCTGGAGATTCTGGAAAAGCCCAGCATCGCGAGGCTGACCGAGTGATGCAGGTCGAGGTCGAACCATCCTGGTTCGATCCCATATTTAAGTATCTTAAAGAAGGGTCGCTCCCAGCCGACCGAAAAGAAGCAAGAAAGCTAAAGTTGCAGGCCACTCATTATGTGCTAATCGATGACCAACTGTATAAGCGGTCCTTCTCCATGCCGCTGCTTAAGTGCCTTCGCCCATCTGAGGCCGATTATGCCCTTCGAGAGGTACATGAGGGAATTTACGGAAACCATCTGGGGAGCCGATCCTTATGCCACAAGGTGCTGTGCAGGGGTATTATTGGCCCACCATGCAAAAGGATGCTGACAATCTCGTCCGAGCCTGTGACCTTGTCAGAGACATTCTAACATTCAGAGGCTCCCCTCCACCAGCTTGGTCCCTATTTCCTCTGCTTGGCCCTTTGCTAAGTGGGGGATGGACATTCTTGGCCTGTTTCCTCTCGCCACAGGACAGAGAAAGTTCTTATTTGTCGCCATTGACTACTTCACCAAGTGGGTCGAGGCCGAAGCAGTTGCCCATATAACCGAAGCTCGGGCTAAGGACTTTGTGTGGAGATCCATTATTTGTCGTTTCGGCCTCCCACACACCATCATCACCGACAATGGCAAGTAGTTTGATAACCCTAAGTTCTGGGAGTTCTGTGGGGAGCATGGAATCTGTCATCGCCTCACATCAGTCGGGCATCCGCAAGCCAACGGAAAAGCCGAAGTAACTAATCGGACCCTACTCCAAGGGATCAAGGCTCGGCTTGCCAAGCCGAGGCAGATGGGTGGACGAGCTTCACCACGTCCTATGGGCCTACCGCACCACCCAGAGAGTTCCTACAGGCGAGACCCCATTCTGGATGGCCTTTGGCACAGAAGCCGTCATTCCCGTGGAGATAGGACTCCCCTCTCTGCGGGTGGAAAACTACTCGGAGGAGGCTAACAACGAGCAACTCCGCACCAACCTCGATCAGGTGGAGGAGATCATAGAGAAAGCTCAGATCAGAGTAGCTGCCTATCAGTAAAGAGTGGCTCGTTATCACGCCTCCAGAGTCAAAGAAAAATCTTTCTCGCCCAGCGATCTTGTCCTCCAGAAAGCATTCGTCTCCAAACAGCCGGAATAAGGAAAGCTGTCTCCAAACTGGGAAGGCCCCTATCAAGTGGCAGAAGTCATCGGGCCCGTACCTACAAGCTCCAGGATCTAAACGAAAAATCTATTCTTCGGACATGGAATTTGGACAATCTCCGCATATACCATCAGTAGGGTACGCTTCCTATAGACTTGCCCCTTTTATGGTATTGATATCTTGTTTCTGTGATCCGCGGCATGATTGCTGCAGTCATTTTCTTGAAAAGTCATAATGAAAAACAGATGCTGCTTACCAATTCTCGGCATGACGAGCCGCCTCCTTGAGCAAGAAATCTCCGTACCTCGGCTGGGCCAAGTCCTGTTCCACAAAGACTCGGTATGGCCGAGCACTCCCAGTACAGCTGGAGCCAAGTGATCTGTGAACCTTGGGCCAGATTCGGGCAGCTCATAAGCCCGGCCGAGCCAAACGACGTAAAAGCGTTTGGCTAGATTCGGGCAGCTCACAAGCCCCGGCCGAGCCAAACGACGTAAAAGCCTTTGGCCGGATTCGGCCAGCTCATAAGCCCGGCCGAGCCAAACGACGTAAAAGCCTTTGGCCGGATTCGGGCAGCTCACAAGCCCCGCCGAGCCAAACGGTGTAAAAGTCTTAGTCGGATTCGGGTAGCTTACAAGGCCGGCCGAACCGAGAGATCTCCAAACAGTCTCCAAACTTTGGCAGGGCCGAGCAATGTTCCTCGCGCCATGGCGCCACCGGGTATACGCTCTATGGCTTCTAAAGACTTGTCACACTCGAGTAGCTTCCCGAAGCCTCATCATGCCCGAATGGCTCCCAAAAGCCTCGGCAAAAGCCAAAGTGTATCTCCTATTAACAGAATCCTCGGCCAAGACCGAGTGACATATCAGAACCCTCGGCCAAAGCCGAATGAAATTTCTTATTAATCTTTGAAGCCTTGGACAAAGCCAAACGGCCCCAGCGATTCTGTAGTAACAGCAAGGCTGGTTGATTTCTTAGACATTTTAATGCAACCAATACGTCTCATCATACTTCGACGCAAGTAAGCGATCCCTTTCTCTGCCCATCAGCAGAGTTGTGCAAGTCTCCCTCCTTAAGGAAGGACCTACTTAGCCCCTTTTTATAGGGCCCCGCCTATTTGGTGGATTGGTAAGGTCGCCCAGGCCTCCCTCTGACTTGAACAGAGACCAGTGCCTCCTCTGAAGGGGGTCAAACACTATGAAAATGCCTGACGAAGGTGGTGCCACCCAAGCATAGTCAAAGGTTTACGAGCCGAGCATGACTCGGTAAACCTAAAACGGACAAGACTGCATAGTTATGTCAACAGGGAAAAGCAGGCAGTTAAAAAAGAAAGGAATAAAAAACTTTCTTTATTCCGTTAATCGATGAGAAATACAACCTATGAAGAGGTATTATAAGCGCATTACAATGCAGGAAGTACAAGCAAATGAATTAAAAAGAAGCTTCGGCCTTTGGTGTCGCTGCAGCATCCGAGAAATCAGAGAAATCATACGACTCCAGCTGAGCCGCTGATCCCTCAGATGGACAAGCCAAAAGACCCAAACTGGGCCAAAGACCTGTGGATGTCGATGCTGAGGAAGCATCCCCCAAGCGGAGTGCTGGACTGCCAGCCACCGCTTAAGCGCATAGACAGGGAACCAACAGACCCACACATCTCTCCCTCCTTACATGGCAAAAGATTCCTTAGTCGAATGAACCGAGGAATTCGGTCTGAGGGAGGAGGCGAAATTCATGTAAATCATGGGGGCATGCATATCTTGCATTTCCTGTGATCCCCGTGACCGGCAACAAAGAACACATAGAAAGCGCATATCTGCACTCCCCATACGACTTCTGCGGGCCTCCCGTGCGCTCTCCATATAACCTCCGAGAATTCCTCCCTTGAGGACTACCCACTCTTCAGTAGCTTCTCCATCACCCCAGCTATCTGGGATGAACCAACCTTCAAAAAGAAGGCTCGAACTCTCCGCTCTCAACTTCAATGAAATAGACGCCATGGAAACTCTTGCAACTTTCAGAAAAGAAAGTCTTGGGAGATAGCCTAACACGGCCCGCTCCTCCCATTTTATAGGCAGATGGATCGGGAGCAGCTATTAAAGCAGAAAGCCCCGGGATTCAAAACGCTCTAGCCACACCGCCGCATGGTGTCTCAGGATGAAAAGAGCGCTTTTCAATGCGCTCCAAATGCATTTTTCGGGCCATGACGCATGGCAAAAGATCCCCCTCTGATCTCAAATCAAGAGTCTTAAATGCAGGAAATCGTCCGCCAATCCTTGAGATACGGTTAGATCTGGGAAATTGCCTTATGAAAACGATGCCCTCCAATGGCGATCGAGTGCTTATCTCATACGTTAAAAAGACCCGCGTTGGAAAAGGCCAACGGGATAAATGCCCTGCGCAAAAAATAAAGCGTCCTTTGGAAAACTACAAACTTGCCCAGGAAAAAAACAAAATGGTTTCTCATGGACCGGACCATCCGCCAAATCTCGGCCGAAGCACTCACGCAGTTTTTTTTCTGGTCACCGAACCATCTTATGCCTCGACGCCTAAATCGAGGCATCACTTTTTGCTTTGACTCGAAGCTGGGATAGTCTCCTTATGCCGGGGTGTCTCTTTTGACTCAGTAAAAACCAAATGTTTCCTTATTCCCCAGTCCAAACTGAGATAGCTACACTCACCCCCAACATTAGCAGGACGCTCCTTATGCTTCGGCAAAACCGAGCGATATGCTACGCTCCGACTAGAACTTATGAGTTCCCCTTACCTCGGCTAAAACGGGGGCACCATACTTTAGTCTCGCCAAGATCACCTGAGATCCCCCAAGGGGGTGGTCCGTTCGTAAGGTTCACATGATGAGAACAAACATTTCGAAGATGGCAGTGAACATGAAAGTTGCGGAAATCCTTTTTTATTCATCATAAAAAGAAAAAGGAAAAACAAAAAGAAAGAAAAAAGACACACGAGCCCTCATGGGGGCTTCTTGTCTCCATCAGGCATTGCCGAGCTCTCCCCACGCTGCAAGCTTAGCTCGGCGGTGAGAATAGCAACATGTTGCTGGAGAGTCATTACCTGCCCCTCCAACCGACTGTTGATGAAGGAGCTCGTGCTCTCTCGCGGAGATGGCCAAGTACTCTTCGACCATCCTCTGGAGTTGGTTGTGGCCCGCGAGCATCGACAACAGGTCCTCCCTGTCGATAGTCATCGGAGCGCAGCTCCAATGGAAGCCCCCTCGCGGAGGAACCTGCCCCCCGCAGCCATTATCGTCATCACCTGGCGCTCCAGTAGACCCCCTTCATTTTCAGAAGCCATCTTATTATCCTAAATTTCAGGAGGTCAACAAGAGAAGTGAGTAACAAGGGCATCCCCCGTCCGTATTTAAACTACCTCTCGTGGGTATTTCAATCGCCCAGGCCATCAACTCCAATGTCACTATTGCGGAAGATCGCCATGCGTCACCACCTCAGTGGGTGCTCGTAGGAAATGAAGAGTTGCGCTCCTTCGCTGAAGAGGGTCAATAAATAGCAACGAGGCGCTCGAGAGGCGCCCCCTTCTTGGGACCAGACTCCCTCCGATCTGCCGGATTCCTTTGAATTGAATATCCTCGAAATAACACGGAAAAGAGGAAAAAGGCACAGAATGGAGACAAAGGGAATTTTTATAGGCGATCAACAAAGAGGAAAATGATAATACAAAATCCGAACCGGTCCTCGGTTATCAGGGCATGGGCCCGATCTCAGGAGCATCAGCGGCCGACACTAGAGAAACATGGCTCGGACCGCCCACTGCAAAGGTGGCTAATCGATGAGCCTCGGGTGCCCCTGCATCGCTCGGATGGCTCTCCCCCTTTTGACCATCCAAATCCGGGTCTACAGTTGTATCAATCCCCAGGAGGGCATCTACGTCAACATCCGAGACCTCCTCATATTCGATCTCTACTGATAGCTCGGTCCTTGGGGTCTGCACATCATGACCCTCCACCTCAAGGAAAGAGAGGTCCCATTCCAGGTGCTCCCGAGATATCTTGGCTTGAACCTCCTCCACGCCGAGCTGGAACGCCTCAGCACAGGTCGCATCATGTTCGCCCCGAAGCAGGGCAAGTTGCCTTTCAGCCTCAGCAACTCGACTCCGAAGTGAGGCAACTTGCTTCTCGGTCTCAACGACCTGGCCTTCGAGCTCCAAGCTCCTCCAGTGACTCAACACCAGCTCTCCTTGCAAGGTCTCTAATTGACTTTGGCCCTCAAGTTTTGCTTTCTCCATTTGTGAGCATAGGATCAGTCGGTGCAACAGTAACAAAATAGGGGAAGTAAAAGAGACGATATCGTACCTCCCCCTCCTGTCGGGCTATTTTCTCGGTCAATTCCTCTACTTCGTCGAGGGCTCTCAGCTTATCGGCCTTGACCTGCTCGATCCTATCCTTGAGGTCGTTATTCTCGACTGCTTATTGTTGACTTCCTCCCTGGACTGAGAGAGCTCATCATCGAGCTTGGCAATTTTCTCCTGATGCCATTTGATCCAATCATCCCTGGCAATAACGCAATGCTGCAGCTGCCGGATCTTATCTTCCGTCTCATCGAGCATTTTATTAAGGTGACTCCTCTCCTCGGCGGCGTCTATTCTTAGCCTATCCCAACTCTCGTCAAACTTTTTCTTAACAGTTTCCATCTCTTCAGCATGCTTAGACCTGATCCGCGATAGCTCCAAACATGCCTCATCATACCTCGTCCGGAGCCCATGTAGCTCCCTGACTTCAAGCCTCAGCCTGGACGCTTCATCGAGGGCGGCCTGATGTAACCCCCTCGCCCTCGCCAAGTTCTCGTTGGCGACGTCCAGAACTCGTTCGAGTTTATCAGATGCCTCCACTCACAATCGGAGCTTGGCGCTGGCTTTCCTGGCCTGGATGCTGGCCCCTGTTGCCAGGTTCAAGCGCCAGCATAGCGCCCTGGTGATCAAAGCGCTCTGTGAAACAAAACACAAGTAAGAAAGCGCAATCAAGTCGACCAGAAGGCACCCATTGCTCAGGAACAACAACTCACCCGGGAAGCGTAAGACCTAGCGAGTTCCATAAGGGCGGGGTTGTTGATTTCAGGAAGGAGGTGGACATCCTTCGCCACATTCTGCTGACCAAATGCGGCATCGATGAGATCCAGGTCTATGAACTCATTCGTCGAGGGACCCGCGCTCGGGTATAACGTTGACTTCATTAGGACAGCGAACGTGTCATGCCCCGGAACCAAAATTTTGAGCTAGGGTGACAACCCGCCGCATGCCGGGCATGCAAGGCGTCCCGAATCATGACACTGAATTCAAGAAAGGCAACAACCTATATATCATTTAAGTTCATAACTTTAATACAATCCATAACTAAAGATTTGGGCTACAAGCCCTACACGCAAACATTACTGGGGTTACATCAACATATAAATCCATTTTATTTTAAATAGAAGCTCCAACGACCCTATGGTTCCTTCTTCAATCCTGAGGCTCTGAAAAACATTGTGAGATTTATATAAGCTCACACTCAATAAGTAAGCCTATAATAATGACATAAAATAGTCATATATCATCTTATCTCTCAAGATATTATCAAGTCATAATTTTCATAGAAACTTCCAATTTAACTAACATGCTATCATAATCATGCATATCATTAAGTCAAAATAATCATGGAAGCTTATAAAACAAATACTAGAATATGCATTGTAAACAAATCCACTGTTTATATTTAATCATTGTTATATTATATCATATGTGTCCCACAGCCCTGCAATGCCTCCATTAATCAGCACACATCCTCTAGATGTGCGTGGCCTCCACGTGCCATATCAATCAGTATACATCCTCTAGATGTGCGTGGCCTCCATATGCTATATCAATCAGCACACATCCTCTAGATATGCATGGCCTCCACATGCCATATCAATCAGCACACATCTTCTAGATGTGCGTGGCCTCCACATGCCATATCAATCAGCACACACCCTCTAGATGTGCGTGGCCTCCACATGCCATATCAAAGGAGAACCGCGGTGACACATATAAATATAATTCAAATCATTTTACATATGCATGTCACATATTATGCATCATCATAAGCATAATTTCTCTCATAATACATAAACAGTGGTTTGTACATTTTTAACCATTGCATATAATCAATTCACTTTGCAAATAATATCAACTATTATAGCAAATATGCAATTAGATACACATGGTATAGCTTACCAATTTCCAAAATAATCAATAAAACTCTATTTCATAAATAAGCATAAAACTATAAATACAACCATTTATAATTTATAAAATTATTATATTTAGCTTACTTACCTCAATACGCAATTCCAAGGTGATAAATCAGCTACATGGACCACTGGGCACCTACAGCATTATTTTTCATAATTAGATCTCTAAATCTGAATAATAAAAGGACTCATACTACTCTACCCAGACTAATCCACGGGCCCATCTTTGGACTTGAATATCTCCCAAGATAAACGTCCAAATGGGGAATCAAGATTACCCCAAGAAACTAGAATTCATCCAGAATCTGGCCATAATTTTATTTTTCATTTTTCGGCCCAATAGAGGCCCAAAACCCCACCCAAAGAGGGCTCCAGGAACAGCCCAATAAGGCCCAGAGAATGGCAGCCCAGCCTGCCCAAGCTATTTCCTTCCTCCCATATCCCCTGTTTCAACCGAAACAGGGGCTGGGATGAGTCGGCAGCCAGGGTCGCCGCCGGCCAAATTGGAGGCGGCCCGGCCATCGTCGGTCGGACCGAAGCCGGCCGCCGCCGTGGCCGGCCACCCCCCCTTCTCTCTCTCTCAATTTCTCTCCCTCTCTCTTTCTCTCATTTGTCTCTCGCACGGCTATTATCGTGCCGGCGACTCGCCCGGCTAATTGAGGGCAGTCCGGCCATTATTGGTCGGACCGGAGCCGGCAGCCGCCGCGGCCAGCCGCCTCCCTCCTTCCTCTCTCTTCAATTTCACACACACTCTCTCTTTCTCTCATTTGTCTCTCGCATGGCTGTTACTGTGCCGGCGACTCGCCCGGCTAATTGAGGGCAGTCCGGCCACTGTTGGCCGGACCGGAGCCAGCCGCCGCCGCGGCTAGCCGTCTTCCTCCTTCCTCTCTCTTCAATTTCACTCTCTCTCACTCTTTCTCCGTTTTGATTCCCGGGTGGATTTTACCGTGCCGGTAGCACGGCCAGCCAATTGGAGGTGGGCCGGCCACCGTTGGCCAGACCGGGGTTGGCTGCCATCTTGGCCAGCCCTTCTCTCTCCCTCTCTTCCTCCAATTTCTCCCTTAAACTTCCCTTCTCTCTCTTTATCAGTCGCGGCCTGTTACGGCGCCAGCGGCATGGTCGGCCTATTGGTCGGCCGGATCTCCCCTCCATCTCTCTTCCTTTCTCTCTCACGCTCTCTCTCTCTCCCCCTCTCACTCTCTCTAATTGACAAGGACAGGGACATCCAGGAGCAGGCGCACGCGAGGATCTCCTGAAGGTTGTCCCCAACCCCCCCTCTTTAAACATCCTTGCGATGCCACGGAACAGGGATATCGGGAACTCAATAGACACACGACGACTTGGGCATCCAATCGACAAGTCGGGGACCTAAACGTCATGATAGTAGTCTAAGCGACAAGAGGATTCCCTGGATGCCAGGTATCCAAAAATAAATGCTGGGGGATTACATTCTCCCCCCTTTATAAAAATTTTGGCCTCGAAATTGATGCACATTCATAAAAATATAGAATTCAAATTTTTTATTCCATAATCAGCTAAATTTTATTCAAAAGTCACAGTCATCGATACATCATTGATCTATAATAAGATACAAATTTTTGTGGATGTTTCTTTTTCATTTTCTTCTTAGACTCCCAAATAGTCTCCCTCTCAAAATGATTACTCCACTGAACTTTGACATAAGAAATACTACACTATCTCAGAACTTAATCCTTGCGGTCCACAATGTGCACAAGATGATCTTCATAGGTCAATTCTTTCTTAAGCTAAATTGGTTCAAGTTCTAACACATAACGGGGGTTTGAAATATACCTCCTCAGTCATAAAGGTATGAAACACATTGAACACCCCAAAGAGTAATGAAGATAGTGCTAAGCTATAAGCCACCTCCTTTATTTTGATCAAAATCTCAAATGGCCCAATGTATTGTGGCTCAAATCACCTCTAACACAAATCTCATCACATCGTTGGTTAGTAAAACTTCCAAATGATTTTCAACCTGAAATTTTAAATCTTTCTTTTTGACATCAACATAACTTTTCTATTAACTCTGAGTTACATGAAACTGCTTTAATTAATGATACTTTTTATAGTTGCTAAACCAGCTCAGTCCAAAATTATCTCTCTCTCACCTTATCTCAATATGAAGGGAATCTACACCTTATATCATAGACAATTGAAATGAATCCATTTGAATGTTGGCTTGGTAATCGATAAAATAAGCAATTTCACTAAGGGTAAGAAACTATACCAAGCACCTCACACAAGCTCGCAGTATATGATCTAAAATCTAATTGGTTCCTACAGTTTGTCCATTTATTTGAGGGTGGAAGGCTAGAAATTCAGCTTAATCCACTAAGCCTTATGATGACATCATCGAATTAGGAGAGTGAGACAAATGGGTTCAGACTCAATTTACGCAGTTTACTATTAAACCAAAAACAAATATTAACATTTTATCCTACTAAAATTTCATCCTCGAAATTAAATGTCCATAAATTTTGTACCATTAAAGATACTCACTAGCAAACTTTTATTTCATTCCCAAGTACCCAAATGACATGTCCAACTTTCAAAATTAATTTAATCTTTCTACCAAATAAAATTAAATTCCTTAAAGAAGTATTTTTTTGTCCCTTTTTTTTAAATACCTTAACTTCTCATAACACAATCATCATAAATATCATAGAGTCCATCACATGTATTATGTTATCCGTTCTTAAGGTTAGTAAAACCTCAGGTACTCTTAATTCCTCGATAAGACAGTTCTAAATTCTTATGACTTAGATATAAGATAGTTTTCTTCCAATGCTCTCTTAACTCATAAATAGTTGAATGTGCCACTAATCATTACAACACTTATTTCAATCATCATAACATACTTGGTTTCACTCTTAAATACTTCAAGCTAACATCAATGAACATTAAACCAATCATTTAGGATATCTTTCATAATTATCATAATCAACTAATTTAATTTCTTTGAATAATAGTGCCATCATTAATCATAAGTATGATTAATTTATCTCCTTCATATTTATCAATAATACCATCATAACCAATCAATTTCTCTTGAATAGGTCAGTATATCCTCATAAATAATGTAATTTAAATGATTCAAATTCTTGAATCGATTATTTCGTTACCAATGATTATCAAAATCATCTATAGATTATGCAATGTCTCATGCCATAACATGACCAACTAATTTAAACCCTTCAAATATCTCGAAGTAACTTCACTAATCTAGCTCAGATAGATACAAGACTTATAAGGTCAATAAAGATTGAAAATGCACTTACCATCCGAAAGACATAATTGAAAATTATAGTAATCTCTCTATGACTTGAAAGTGATAATAGATGTCCCCTTAACCATAATTCATAACTGATAATAATCAAAAATAAAATTATTTCCTTCTATTTTCTTAACAATAATTATGCCACTTATGGATGATTGATAATTTATCCATCCCGGAGAAAGATATCTACTTAGGAACTATGAAGAAAGGTACAATAAGTATGCACAATAAATTAATGAATAGATATCTTGATTTAGAAATCTATTAACAGATGAAAATTCCTATGAAATTCTTTATCAGTGGAGTTTATCTTATTCTTATTATTGCTAAAATCTTTCACTTTCTACCATCAAAATATTTGATCATTTATAGCCAAAATCAGTTCTAAAGATTAATAGAGTCTACTGCTCTCAAAAACTTAAACAGTAATTGCCTCAGAATTTAAAATTTTATAATCTTCCTAAATGATCCATCATGATATAATATGCAGTCAACTATTTTATTAACATCAGTATCAACCATCTGCATATCTAGTAAGTAACAATCAGTTTTGAACATGTAATATCCATAATAAAAGTTCTCTTAGTAAAATTCACTATATATACTTATCCATCCAGACTCAAATTCAAAAAGTACTCAATTGTAATTGATCAAAAACATGTAGTTAACAATTTCATTACCAAAATATCATCAATATTAATCATCTCTATAATCGGCAGATTAGCTCATAATCTTAACTTACAATATCAATAGTGTAAGTTCTACAAATAAAAATTCATTGTATATATCCATATTCAAATTCAGATTTAATAACTCAAAATCTAAATATCTAACTCAATTGCAATTTGGATATAATGATGTTATCTTAGTCATATTAGTCCTCAATTGTAATTTTTAACTACTATATTATTTAAAGATCTGGAACTGCTACGAGCCATTTCCAACAAGTTGATGGAACTAAAACCTCTAGAAGCCCCTTGGCCTCCCCATTGGTCAAGGCCACCAGCCTAGGAGTCCCACACTATATCATTAGCTTCAAGTGCGATGGTTCATTCTTTATTCTTATCAAATTCATATTTCAATTAATATCTTGATAAACTTTAAATTTCAAGCTTCCATAGCATAATTTCTGAAATTCCTTTAAAGTTATAATTGTCTCAATGTCATCCTAGTATTTGCCTAGAGTGTCATCATGTATGTGTCCTAAAGTCAAAACCTAGGCTCTGATACCATAAAAGCTGTCATGCCTCGGACCTAAAATTTTGAGCTAGGGTGACAACCCGCCGCATGCCGGGCATGCAAAGCGTCCCGAATCATGACACTGAATTCAAGAAATGCAACAACCTATATATCATTTAAGTCCATAACTTTAATACAATCCATAACTAAAGATTTGGGCTACAAGCCCTACACGCAAACATTACTGGGGTTACATCAACATATGAATCCATTTTATTTTAAATAGAAGCTCCAACGACCCTATGGTTCCTTCTTCAATCCTGAGGCTTTGAAAAACATTGTGATATTTATATGAGCTCACACTCAATAAGTAAGCCTATAATAATGACATAAAATAGTCATATATCATCTTATCTCTCAAGATATTATCAAGTCATAATTTTCATAGAAACTTTCAATTTAATTAACATGCTATCATAATCATGCATATCATTAAGTCAAAATAATCATGGAAGCTTATAAAACAAATACCAGAATATGCATTGTAAACAAATCCACTGTTTATATTAATCATTGTTATATTATATCATATGTGTCCCACGGCCCTGCAATGCCTCCATCAATAAGCACACATCCTCTAGATGTGCGTGGCCTCCACATGCCATATCAATCAGCACACATCCTCTAGATGTGCGTGGCCTCCACATGCCATATCAATCAGCACACATCCTCTAGATGTGCGTGGCCTCCACATGCCATATCAATCAGCACCACCCTCTAGATGTGCGTGGCCTCCACATGCCATATCAATCAGCACATCCTCTAGATGTGCGTGGCCTCCAATGCCATATCAATCAGCACACACCCTCTAGATGTGTGTGGCCTCCACATGCCATATCAAAGGAGAACCGCGGCGACACATAAATATAATTCAAATCATTTTACACATGCATATCACATATTATGCGTCATCATAAGCATAATTTCTCTCATAACACATAAACAGTGGTTGTATATTTTTAACCATTGCATATAATCAATTCACTTTGCAAATAATATCAACTATTATAGCAAATATGCAATTAGATACACATGGTACAGCTTACCAATTTCTAAAATAATCAATAAAACTCTATTTCTAAATATGCATAAAACTATAAATACAACCATTTATAATTTATGAAATTATTATTTGGCTTACTTACCTCAATACGCAATTCCAAGGTGATAAATCAGCTACATGGACCATGGGCACCTACAGCATTATTTTCATAATTAGATCTCTAAATCTGAATAATAAAGGACTCATACTACTCTACCCAGACTAATCCATGGGCCCATCTTTGGACTTGAATATCTCCCAAGATAAACGTCCAAATGGGGAATCAAGATTACCCCAAGAAACTAGAATTCATCTAGAATCTGGCCATAATTTTATTTTTCATTTTTGGCCCAATATAGGGCCCAAAACCCCACCCAAAGAGGGCTCCAGGAACGGCCCAATAAGGCCCAGAGAATGGCAGCCCAGCCGGCCCAAGCTGTTTCCTTCCTCCCAGATCCCCTGTTTCAACCGAAACAGGGGCTGGGATGAGTCGGCAGCTAGGGTCGCCACCGGCCAAATCGGAGGCGGCCCAACCATCGTCGATCGGACCGAAGCCGGCCGCCGCCGCGGCGACCACCCCCCCTTCTCTCTCTCTCTCTCAATTCTCTCCCTCTCTCTTTCTCTCATTTGTCTCTCGCACGACTGTTACCGTGCCGATGACTCGCATGGCTAATTGAGGGCAGTCCAGCCACTATTGGTCGGACCGGAGCCGGCCGCCGCCGCGGCCAGCGCCTCCCTCCTTTCTCTCTCTTCAATTTCACACACTCTCTCTCTTTCTCTCATTTGTCTCTCGCACGGCTGTTACCGTGCCAGTGACTTGCTCGGCTAATTGAGGGCAGTTCGGCCACTGTTAGCCGGACCAGAGCCGGCCGCCACCGCGACCAGCTGCCTCCCTCCTTCCTCTCTCTTCAATTTCACTCTCTCTCACTCTTTCTCTGTTTTGATTCCCGGGTGGATTTTCCTGTGCCAGTAGCACGACCGGCCAATTGGAGGCGGCCCGACCACGTTGGCCGGACCGCGGTTGGCTGCCGTCTCGGCCAGCCCTTCTCTCTCCCTCTCTTCCTCCAATTTCTCCCTTAAACTCCTCTTTTCTCTCTCTATCAGCTGCGGCCTATTACGGCGCCAGCGGCACGGTCGGCCTATTGGCTGACCGGATCTCCCCTCCATCTCTTCCTTTCTCTCTCACGCTCTCTCTCTCTCTCTCCCTCTCACTATCTCTAATTGACAAGGATAGGGATATACCAGGAGCAGACGCACGCGAGGATCTCCCGAAGGTTGTCCCCAACCCCCCCCCTCTTTTAAACATCCTTGCGATGCCACGGAACAGGGATATCGGGAACTCAATAGACACACGACGACTTGGGCATCCAATCGACAAATCGGGGACCTAAACGTCATGACAGTAGTCTAAGTGACAAGAGGATTCCCTGGATGCCAGGTGTCCAAAAATAAATGCTGGGGGTTTACAGAACGCCACCTCGATAGCCGGGTCCAAACCACGGGCCGCATGTCCGAGGGACCAGTTCAGACAACGCCGGGCTGAGAAGCCTTCAACCGCCTGACCTCCTTCAGCAAAATCGTGGCTTGGGATTCCTCAGACACTTCTACTAACCCAGACGCCAATATCCTCTCACCAGCCCCTCCAACCTCTTCAGGAGAAAGCTCTTCAGCAGGAGACTTCTCTTGGGCCTCCGCCACTGTCGGTCCAACATCACCGCTCCTTACTCCCTCTGAAGGAGGCCCTTCGACGGTAGGCTCACCCTGAGCCTCGGCGACTACGACCGCCCCCTCTATTTCTCATGCCGAAGCTAGAGACATCTTCTCGCTCGAGGAGGGAACCCTCAGAATACCGACCTCCGCCAAACCTAACGATAACTCATCTCCAGAAGAGGGGACTGCCAGACAAGCCATTGGGGCCTCATCCGAGCTATCCGCTATCTCCACCACCGAAGGACAAGGGGTCTCAGCGATCCTCCCTGAACCCTCCTCCGTTCTCTGCTTCTCCGTCGCGACTATCACTTCTTTTCCCAACTGAGAAAATCCCTCTCTCACCGCCGATGCTTCCACCTTCTCTTTTTTCGGTGACAAGGAGCGCGGGCTAACTTTGACTCGCCTGGTCTCTGACAAGTGCTCTTCGGAAAGGCAAACCTTCTTCTCAAACTTGCGTCTTTCCCCGCTACCGGTCCCTCTTGGGCGCTTGCCCAACTCCTTCTTTATACGACCCGCCAGTGTAGATCTCTTGGCTGCAGGCACAGGGGCGAACGATTAAACTGGGATATGCTTGCTCAAGCGAAATCAACAGAAAAGGGAAAAAAGGAAGGGACTTACCCTATGTGTCGATGGGGCTAAGCCCGGCGGTGAAAAGAGCCTTCTCCGACAGTAGGTCATTAGCCGAAAACACTCGGCCGTCACAGAGGACCTCTAGGTCCTCCTTCTCCTGTTCGAACAGAGCCGAATGCGCTTCCATGTCCCTGACAAAGTTTCCCATACCCGTGGGAAGTCGGAGCCGATATTCCCTTCGATAATGAAAAATCGGACCTTCCATTATCGTCTTGAACGACCTTCGAAGTCCGATATAGGACCACTCCAAGTTCCTCCCAAACTTAGGTGGTTACAGGCACGGAACAGGGGGAGAGTTGCTGTTACCTAAACCTGGCTGCACATCGAAATAAACCCAATAATGCTGCGCCAGCTGTTAGGAGCCACCATTGTTGGGCAGATGTTGTAAAATTTCATAATCTCCTTCACCAGGGGGTGAAGGGGGAACCGAAAAGCCTGCCTTTAGGCTATCTTCATAAATAAAAGTCTCGTACTCCAGTTCCTACGAAACCTATGCTTGAGTTTCGGTAATAGCAAAAGAACATCCGAAGGAATGCCATACTTCTGGTGTATTCTCCCAAAGTCTTCGGCAACAATCTCGGAAACCATGTTGCTGGGACTCACCATGCCGCTAGGCCAAAAGGGACACCGAATGGGGTTACAGAAGAAGCAGGGGAACGAAATTCTCCAAGAAGGAGCGAGGAAGCGCTGCAAACAAGAATGGCGCTGCTTTGACCTTGCTTTTCTCAAAAGAAACCGCTTCAAAAGGAAGATAAGGCGTCTCAACCAAGGTACTCAGAACCGCCATCACAGGTGCCGTGGAAATCGGGATTTGCTACTTGGCGCTTCCCCAACCATTGTCCCTAAGAAATGATGGATCCGTCCTGTAAAGGCAGGGCGGCCGCGCGGCATTAAATAGGGCATCATTACGCAGGCTTCAAATCCAGATCCCTCCTTCCGGATCATGCCACTTGGAACTATACTCCCTACACCCGAACTTACGCTTCAAACTAGAGAGTGAGGGGCATGTGTTGTGCAAAGGGGTAGGATCAACCCTGGCTCCCACTCGCTGCGCGGTGCCCGCGAGAAATGGGCCAACCATTATACCTCGGTGGATCGAGGCACCTTAGCCTCTTAGCGAACCAAGGATCCCCAAGTACGGATTACATCTCTATGCTCGCTAGCCGAGCTATCCCTATTTCTCGGCCCCAGCTCGAGCGATCTCCATGCCTCGTTAGCCGAGCTATCCCTATCTCTCGGCCCCAGCTCGAGCGACCTCTATGCCTCGCCAGCCGAGTTATTCATCACTTGGCCTGCCCAAGTGATATCCACACCTCTACGGAATCTAACCATCCTCACGCCCAGCCTACTCCTTTGTCATACCTCGGTGGACCGAGTCATCAGATACCTCGGCAAACCGATCCTTTCCATACTTTGGCGGATCAGGCTGTTCTCCGTGCCTCGGCCCGATCGAAGCACTTAGGCACCTACCTTTGCGGAACCAGGATAACCAAGCAACAACACACATAGGCAATCATACCTATCCTACTGGAAACAGCCTAGAGCCTATACGATCGCCGAATCTCAAAGCGCTGGATAGCCCTCTCGACCGTTGATCTTTTAACTAACAAGATACGGATCCCACTAGCCTCACAATAGCCTGATTCGAATCAGCCTTGAATCCCAACAACTTTCAGATCTCAACACGCTCAAAGAATCAGGTAACCGTCTATAAATAGCGCAGTTCCAGATTCTCTCAGGTAAGGGCATTCTTAATGTACTCTCAGCAATACTCTCATGCTATCACTGCTCACCGCTTTCCGCCATTAGAACTCTGCTCAGAGCTCCCAAAAGGTCACCCTGGAGGGACTCTTCAGTGAGAGCCTTCTCTCCATATTTGATTGTTGTTGATCTTCACTGACTCGAGCATCAGAGGGTCTTCCGCAGAGGGCTACCCCCAACGCCTCTCGTGTGAGGACTATTTTGCAGGTCTGCCCAGGAGGGAGCCCAATCCGAAGCTTGACCGCACCCGAGTCGGGGGACGGATTTCAGCAACAATAAGTTTACTAAGTTCATGGCCATTTATATCCAAAATCAATGTTACTAAGATCAAGACCTTTTTTGAGATTTGGATATGTTTTGTGCACCAATCAGGCTTTTCATTTAATCAAACTCGTTAAGCTACGCGGCAGTCCTGCCTCCACAGATAACCATGGCTATTTCCATTCTACTTGTCCAATCAACAGCCATGATTAAAAGATCAGGACGGGAATATTCAACCTAAGAAAAATTGATTAATGTAATATCAAACATAACATAATGATAAGGACGAAAAATAGATTCCCTCCTACCCTCTCGTGCAAACAAATTTACATTTTAAATCTAAGACCGCCCAAGCGGTAGCCCAGTGGTTCGGGCACCGTTCCTCCCCACGATTGGCACAGATTCGAGTAATGATTTCATGGATGACTCATTTAATCATAGTTAAGCTGTGAGCCGGGCACCGTTCCTCCCCACGATTGGCGCAGATTCGAGGAATAATTTCGTGGATGACTCGTTTAAATCATAGTTAAGCTGTGAGCCGATAAAAATTATGGATGGATGAGGTATCAAGGGGGCGTTTCTCATAGCTATCCTGCAGAACCTCCTGACATTTGAATGGTGTCATATTGACGTACTCCGCAAGGTGGGAAGGGTATGCGCTTCTCCCCATGATTCGCACGGGTTTGAGGAATGATCCCGCGGGTGACTTGTTTAAATCACAATTAAGCTGTAAGTTCATGAAAATTATGGATGGATGAGGTGTCAAGGAGACCTTTCTCATAACTATCCCGCAAACCTTCTAGTGTTTGGATGATATCAGGTTAACGTACTCTGCAAGGTGGAAAGGGTATGCGCTCCTCCCCATGATTGGTGCGGGTTCGAGGAATGATCCTTTGGGTAACTCGTTTAAATCACAGTTAAGCTGTAAGCCCATGAAAATTATGGATGGATGAGGTATCAAGAGAGCCTTTCTCATAGCTATCCTACGTAACCTCCTAATGTTTGGATGATATTAGATTGACGTACTCACCACAAGATGAGAAGGGTATACACAAATCTAAGCTATCCGAATTAAACATTACCTAGGAGGAAGGGAGCCTTTGAGGGAGCTATGCCTGGATTTAATCCCCCCCTTTCCTTTTTTATATCAAAAAAAATCCCTAAATGTGCACAGTAACTTGACTAAAATTGAGATTGAACAGAGAAGCAAGCATGAAGCCACTGAATTCAGAATCATTTTAGGGTGACATCCCAACATTGCTTCCGCTAGGTCTAGCCCGTAAAAGGAAGGAGCATAGCCAGTGAGCTTTCTAACTTGGAAGGTAACCACAACACTACTCTTCCAGCAAGGAATGACGACCCACCTCTTCTAACTTCCCCATTTATTTTCACTAACATGTAATAACTTCTATATATATTGTTGTTGCTGAAATCCGTCCCCCGACAGAGTGCGGTCAAGCTTCGGATTGGGCTCCCTCCTGGGCGGACCTGCAAAACAGTCCTCACACGAGAGGTGTTGGGGGTGGCCCTCTGGAAGACCCTCCGACGCTCGAGTCAGTGGAGATCAACAACGAACAAATATAGGGGAAGGCTATCGCTGAAGAGTCCCTCCAGGGTGACCCTTTTGGGAGCTCTACGCAGAGTTCTAATGGCGGAAAGCGATGAGCAGTGATAGCATGAGAGTATTGCTAAGAGTACGTTAAGAATGCCCTTACCTGAGAGAATCTGGAACTACGCTATTTATAGGCGGTTACCTGATTCTTTGAGCGTGTTGAGATCTGAAAGTTGTTGGGATTCAAGGCTGATTCGAATCAGGCTGTTGTGAGGTTGGTGGGATCCGTATCTTGTTAGTTAAAAGATCAATGGTCGAGAGGGCTATCCGGCACTTTGAGATTCGGCGATCGTATAGGCTCTAGGCTGTTTCCAGTAGGATAGGTATGATTGCCTATATGTTGTTGCTTGGTTATCCTGGTTCGCAAAGGTAGGTGCCTAAGTGCTTCGGTTGGGCCGAGGCACGGAGAACAGCCTGATCCGCCGAAGTATGGAAAGGATTGGTTTGTCGAGGTATCTGACTCTGTCCATCGAGGTATGACAAAGGAGTAGGCTAGGCGTAAGGATGGTTAGATTCCGCAGAGGTATGGATATCACTCGGGCAGGCAGAGTTATGGATAACTCGGCTAGCGAGGCATAGAGGTCGCTCGGGCTGGGGCCGAGAGATAGGGATAGCTCGGCTAGCGAGGCATGGAGATCGCTCGGGCTGGGGCCGAGAGATAGGGATAGCTCGGCTAGCAAGGCATGGAGATCGCTCGGGCTGAGGCCGAGGGATAGGGATAGCTTGGCTAGCGAGGCATAGAGATGTAATCCGTACTTGGGGGATCCTTGGTTCGCTGAGGGGCTAAGGTGCCTCGATCCACTGAGGTATAATGGTTGGCCCATTTCTCACAGGCACCGCGCAGCAAGTGGGAGCCAGGGTTGATCCTACCCCTTTGCACGGTCATCAATGAAATGGCATTTTACCCCTCAATACATGCCCCCACTCCCTATTTCGAAGCGTAGGTTCGGGCGTAGGGAGTATAGTTCCAAGTGGCATAATCCGGAAGGAGGGATCTGGATTTGACAGCCTGCGTAATGATGCCCTATTTAATATCGTGCGGCCGCCCTGCCTTTACAGGACGGATCCGTCGTTTCTTAGGGACAACGGTTGGGGAGCACCAAGTAGCAAATCCTGATTTCCATGGTGCCTATGATGGCGGTTTCGAGTACCTTGGTTGAGATGCCTTATCTTCCTTTTGAAGCGGTTTCTTTTGGGGAAAGTAAGGTCGAAGCAGCGCCATTCCTGTTTGCAGCGCTTCCTCGCTCCTTCTTGGAGAATTTTGTTCCCCTGCTTCTTCTGTAACCCATTCGGTGTCCCTTTTGGCCTAGCAGCATGGTGAGTCCCAGCGACATGGTTTCAGATTATTGCCGAAGACTTGGGGAGAATACGCCAGAAGTATGGTTCCTTTGGATGTTCTTTTGCGATTACCGAAACCCGAGCATAGGGTTTCATAGGAACTGGAGCATGGGACTTTTATTTATGAAGATAGCCTGAAGCAGCTTTCGATTCCCCCTTCACCCCTGGTGAAGGAGATTATGAAATTTTACAATATCTGCCTAACAATGGTGGTTCCTAACAGCTGGCGCAACATCATTGGGTTTATTTCGATGTGCAGCCAGGTTCAGGTAACAGCAACTCTCCCCCTGTTCCATGCCTGTAACCACCTGATGTTTGGGAGGAACTCAGAGTGGTCCTATATCGGACCTCGAAGGTCATTCAAGACGATAACGGATAAGCCGTCGTCATAAAGGAGTGAAGGTCAATTTTTCATTGCCGAGGGGAATGTCGGCTCTGGACTTATCCGGCTCTGTCCGAACAGGAGAAGGAGGACCTAGAGGTCCTCTGTGATGGCCGAGTGTTTTCGGCTAATGACTACTGTCGGAGGAGGCTCTTTTCACCGTCGGGCTTAGCCCATCGACACACAGGGTAAGTCCCTTCCTTTTTCCTTTTCTATTGATTTCGCTTGAGCAAGCATATCCTGGTTTGATCGTTCGCCCCTGTGCCTGCAGCCAAGAGATCTGCGCTGGGGGGTCGTATAAAGAAGGAGTTGGGCAAGCGCCCAAGAGGGACCGGTAGCGGGGAAAGACGCAAGTCTGAGAAGAAGGTTCGCCTTTCCGAAGAGCACTCGTCGGAGACCGGGCGAGTCAAAGTTAGCCCGCGCTCCTTGTCACCGAAAAAAGAGAAGGTGGAGCATCGGCGGTGAGAGAGGGATTTTCTCAGTTGGGGAAAGAAGCGATAGTCGCGACGGAGGAGCAGAGAACGGAGGAGGGTTCAGGGAGGATCGCTGAGACCCCTTGTCCTTCGGTGGTGGAGATAGCGGATAGCTCGGATGAGGCCCCATTGGCAGTCCCCTCTTCTGGAGATGAGTTACCGTTAGGTTCGGCGGAGGTCGGTATTAGGGGTTCCCTCCTCGAGCGAGAAGATGTCTCTAGCTTCGGCAGGAGAAATAGAGGGGGCGGTCGTAGTCGCCGAGGCTCAGGGTGAGCCTACCGTTGAAGGGCCTCCTTCGGAGGGAGTAAGGAGCGGTGATGTTGGGCCGACAGTGGCGGAGGCCCGAGAGAAGTCTCCTGCTGAAGAGCTTCCTCCTGAAGAGGTTGGAGGGGCTGGTGAGAGGATATTGGCGTCTGGGTTAGCAGAAGTGTCCGAGGAATCCCAGGCCAAGATTTTGCTGAAGGAGGCCAGGCGGTTGAAGGCTTCTCAGCCCGGGTTGTCCGAACTGGTCCCTCGGACGTGCGGCCCGGTGGTTTGGACCCGGCTATCGAGGTGGCGTTCGCTGCCCTGATGAAGTCGGCGTTATACCCGAGTGCGGTCCCTCGGCGAATGAGTTCGCGGACCTGGATCTCATCGACGCCGCATTTGGTCACGGAATGTGGCGAAGGATGTCCACCTCCTTCCTGAAATCGACAACCCCGCCCTTATGGAACTTGCTAGGTCTTACGCCTCCCGGGTGAGTTGTTGTTCCAGAGCAATGGGTGCCTTCTGGTCGACTTGATTGCGCTTTCTTACTTGTGTTTTGTTTCACAGAGCGCTTTGATCACCAGGGCGCTATGCTGTGCTTGAACCTGGCAACAGGGGCCAGCATCCAGGCCAGGAGAGCCAGCGCCGAGCTCCGATTGCGAGCGGAGGCATCTGATAAACTCGAACGAGTTCTGGACATCGCCAAGAGAACTTGGCAGGGCGAGGGGGTTACATCAGGCCGCCCTCGATGAAGCGTCCAGGCTGAGGCTCGAAGTCAGGGAGCTACATGGGCTCCGGACGAGGTATGATGAGGCATGTTTAAGCAAGTTGGAGAGATGGAAACTGTTAAGAAACAGTTTGACAAGAGTTGGGACAGGCTAAGAATAGACGCCGCCGAGGAGAGGAGTGCCTTAATAAAATGCTCGGTGAGACGAAGATAAGATCCGGCAGCTGCAGCATTGTTTATTGCCAGGGATGATCGGATCAAATGGCATCAGGAGAAAATTGCCAAGCTCGACGATGAGCTCTCTCAGTCCAGGGAGGAAGTCAACAATAAGCAGTCGAGAATCAACGACCTCAAGGATAGGATCGAGCAGGTCAAGGCCGATAAGCTGAGGGCCCTCGAAGTAGAGGAATTGACCGAGAAAATAGCCCGGCAGGAGGGGGAGGTACGATATCGTCTCTTCTACTTCCCCTATTTTGTTACTGTTGCACCGACTAATCCTATGCTCACAGATGGAGAAAGCGAAACTCGAGGGCCAAAGTCAATTAGAGACCCTGCAAGGAGAGCTGGTGTCGAGTCGCCGGAGGAGCTTGGAGCTCGAAGGCCAGGTCGCTGAGACCGAGAAGCAAGTTGCCTCACTTCGGAGTCGGGTTGCTGAGGCTGAAAGGCAACTTGCCCTGCTTCGGGGCGAACAGGATGCGACCTGTGCCGAGGCGTTCCAGCTCGGCATGGAGGAGGTTCGAGCCAAGATATCTCGGGAGCACCCGGAATGGGACCTCTCTTTCCTTGAGGTGGAGGGTCATGACGTGCAGACCCCAGGGACCGAGCTATCAGTAGAGACCAAATATGAGGAGGTCTCGATGTTGACGTAGATGCCCTCCTGGGGACTGATACAACTGTAGACCCGGATGTGGATGGTCAAAAGGGGGAGAGCCATCCGAGCGACGCAGGGGCGCCCGAGGCTCATCGATTGGCCACCTTCGCAGTGGGCGGTCCGAGCCATGTTTCTCCAGTGTCGCCGCTGATGCTCCTGAGATCGGGCCCGTGCCCTGATAACCGAGGACCGGTTCGGATTTTGTATTATCATTTTCCTCTTTGTTGATCGCCTATAAAAATTTCCTTTGTCTCCATTCTATGCCTTTTTCTCTTTTCCGCGTTATTTCGAGGATATTCAATTCAAAGGAATCCGGCAGATCGGAGGGAGTCTGGTCCCAAGAAGGGGGCCTCTCGAGCGCCTCGTTGCTATTTATTGACCCTCTTTGGTGAGGGAGCAACTTTTTTCCTGCGAGCACCCACTGAGGTGGTGACGCATGGAGATCTTCCGCAATAGTGACATTGGAGTTGATGGCCCGGGCGATCGAAATACCCACGAGAGGTAGTTTAAAACGGACGGGGGGACGCCCTTGTTACTCACTTCTCTTGTTGACCTCCCAAATTTAGGATAATAAGATGGCTTCTGAAAATGAAGGGGGGTCTACTGGAGCGCCAGGTGATGACGATAATGGCTGCGGGGGCAGGTTCCTCCGTGAGGGGGCTTCCATTGGAGCTGCGCTCCGATGACTATCGACAGGGAGGACTGTTGTCGATGCTTGCGGGCCACGACCAACTCCGGAGGATGGTCAAAGAGTACTTGGCCATCTCCACGAGGGAGCACGAGCTCCTTCGTCGGATCAACAGTCGGCTGGAGGGGCAGGTGACGACTCTCCAGCAACAGGTTGCTATTCTCACTGCCGAGCTAAGCTTGCAGCGTGAGGAGAGCTCGACAGCGCCTGATGGAGACAAGAAGCCCCAATGAGGGCCCATGTATCTTTTTTCTTTCTTTTTGTTTTTCCTTTTTCTTTTTATGATGAATAAAAAAGGATTTCCGCAACTTTCGTGTTCACTGCCATCTTTGAAATGTTCGTTCTCATCATGTGAGCCTTACGAACGGACCACCCCCTTGGGGGATGATCTCAGGTGATCTTGGCAGACTAAAGTATGGTGCCCCCGTTTTAGCCGAGGTAAGGGGAACTCATAATTTCCAGTCGGCGCGTAGCATATCGCTCGGTTTTGCCAAGCATAAGGAGCGTCCCGCTAACGTTGGGGGTGAGTGTAGCTATCTCAGTTTGGACTAGGGAATAAGGGAACATTTGGTTTTTACCGAGTCAAAAAGAGACACCTCGTTTTTCCCGACATAAGGAGACTATCCCGGCTTCGAGTCGAAGCAAAAAGCGATGCCTCGGTTTAGGCGCCGAGGCATAAGATGGTTCAATGACCAGAAAAAAAAACTACATGAGTGCTTCGGCCGAGATTTGGCGGATGGTCCGGTCCATGAGAAACCATTTTGTTTTTTGCCCGGGGGGTTTGTAGTTTTCCAAAGGATGCTTTGTTTTTTGCGTAGGGCATTTATCCGTGGCCTTTTCCAACGCGGGTCTTTTTAACGTACGAGATAAGCCTCGATCGCCATTGGAGGGCATCATTTTCATAAGGCGATTTCCCAGATCTGACCGTATCTCAAGGACTGGCGACGATTTCTGCATTTAAGACTCTTGATTCAAGATCAGAGGGAGATTTTTGCCGTGCGTCATGGCCGGGAAATGCATTGGAGCACATTGAGAGCGCTTTTTCATCCTGAGATGCCATGCGGCGGTGTGGCCAGAGCATTTTGAATCCGAGGCTTTTGCTTTAATAGCTGCTCCCAGTCCATTTACCTATAAAATGGGAGGAGCGGCCGTGTTAGGCTATCTCCCAAGACTTTCTTTTCTGAAAGTTGCAAGAGTTTCCATGGCGTCTGTTTCATTGAAGTTGAGAGCGAAGAGTCCGAGCCTTCTTTTTGAAGGTTGGTTCATCCCAGATAGCTGGGGTGATGGAGAAGCTACTGAAGAGTGGGTAGTCCTCAAGGGAGGAATTTCGAGGTTATATGGAGAGCGCACGGGAGGCCCGCAGAAGTCATATGGGAGCGCACATATGCGCTTTCTGTGTGTTCTTTGTTGTTGGTCACGGGGATCACAGGAAATGCACGACATGCGTGCCCCCCATGGTTTACATGAATTTCGCCTCCTCCCTCGGCCCGAATTCCTCGGTTCATTCGACTGAGGAATCTTTTGCCATGTGAGGAGGGAGGAGGGATGTGTGGGTCTGTTGGTTCCCTGTCTATGTGCTTGGACGGTGGCTGGCAGTCCAGCACTCCGCTTGGGGGATGCTTCCTCAGCATCGGCATCCACAGTCTTCGGCCCAGTTTGGGTCTTTTGGCTTGTCCGTCTGAGGGATCAGCGGCTCAGCTGGAGTCGTATGATTTCTCTAATTTCTCAAATGCTGCAGCGACACCAAAGGCCGAAGCTGCTTTTTAATTCATTTGCTTGTACTTCTGCATTGTAGTGCGCTTGTAATACCTCTTCATAGGTTGTATTTCTCATCGATTAACGGAATAAAAAAAGTTTTTTGTTCTTTCTTTTTTAACTGCCTGCTTTTCCCTGTTGACATAACTATGCAGTCTTGTCCGTTTTAGGTTTACCGAGTCATGCTCGGCTCGTAAACCTTTGACTGTGCTTGGGTGGCACCGCCTTCATCAGGAATTTTCATAGTGTTTGACCCCCTTCAGAGGAGGCACTGGTCTCTGTTCAAGTCAGAGGGAGGCCTGGGCGACCTTACCAATCCACCAAATAGGCAGGGCCCGATAAAAAGGGGCTAAGTAGGTCCTTCCTTAAGGAGGAGAGACTTGCACAACTCTGCTGATGGGCAGAGAAAGGGATCGCTTACTTGCACCAAAGTATGATGAGACGTATTGGTTGCGTTAAAATGTCTAAGAAATCAACCATCCTTGCTGTTACTGCAGAATCGCCGGGACCATTCGGCTTCATCCAAGGCTTCAAAGATTAATAAGAAATTCCATTCGGCTTTGGCCGAGGGTTCTGATATGTCACTCGGTGTTGGCCGAGGTTTCTGTTAATAAGAGATGCACTTCAGTTTTTGTCGAGGCTTTTGGGAGCCATTCGGGCATGATGAGGCTTCAGAAGCTAGTCGAGTGTGACAAGGCTTTATGAGTCATAGAGCGTATACTGGTAGCGCCATGGCGCGAGGAACATTGCTCGGCCCTGTCGAAGTTCGGAGACTGTTTGGAGATCTCTCGGTTCGGCCGGGGCTTGTAAGCTACCCGAATCCGACTGAGACTTTTACACCGTTTGGCTCGGCCAGGGCTTGTGAGCTGCCCGAATCTAGCCAAAGGCTTTTATGTCGTTGGCTCGACCGGGGCTTATGAGCTGCCCGAATCCGGCCAAAGGCTTTTACGTCGTTTGGCTCGGCCGGGGCTTGTGAGCTGCCCAAATCCGGCCAAAGGCTTTTACGTTGTTTGGCTCGGCCGGGGCTTGTGAGCTGCCCGAATCCAGCCAAAGGCTTTTACGTCGTTGGCTCGGCCGGGGCTTATGAGCTGCCCAAATCCGGCCAAAGGCTTTACATCGTTTGGCTCGGCCGGGGCTTATGAGCTGCCCGAATCTAGCCAAGGCTCACAGATCACTTGGCTCCCAGCCGTACTGGGAGTGCTCGGCCATACGAGTCTTTGTAGAATAGGACTTGGCCCAGCCAAGGTACGGAGATTTCTGCTCAAGGAGGCAGCTCGGTCGTGCCGAGAATTGGTAAGCAACATCTTTTCATTATGACTTTTCAGAAAATGACTGCAGCAATCATGCCGTGGATCACAGAAACAATATATCAATACCATAAAAGGGGCAAGTCTATAGGAAGCATACCCTACTGATGGTATATGCGAAGATTGTCCGAATTCATGTCCGGGAATAGATTTCCCGTTCAGATCCTGGAGCTTGTAGGTACTGGGCCCGATGACTTCCGCCACTTGATAGGGGCCTTCTTAGTTCAGAGACAGCTTTCCTTGTTCCAGCGGTTTGGAGACGGATGTTTTCCGGAGGACAAGATCACGGGCGAGAAAGATTTTCCTTTGACTCTGAGGCGTGATAACGAGCCACTCTTTGCTGATAGGTAGCTACTCTGATCCAAGCTTTCTCTTGATCTCCTCCACTAGGTCGAGGTTGTGTGGAGTTGCTCGTCGTTAGCCTCCTCCGAGTAGTTTTCCACCCACGGAGAGGGGAGTCCTATCTCCATGGGAATGACGGCTTCTGTGCCAAAGGCCATCCGGAACGGGGTCTCACCTGTGGGAACTCTCTGGGTGGTGTGGTAGGCCCATAGGACATGGTGAAGCTCGTCTGCCCATCTCCTTGAGCTCTGGCAAGCCGAGCATTGATCCCTTGGAGTAGGGTATGATTGGTTACTTCGGCTTCTCCGTTGGCTTGCGGATGCCCGACTGATGTGAGGCAATGACAGATTCCATGCTCCTTACAGAACTCTTGGAACTTAGGGTTATCAAACTGCTTGCCATTATCGGTGATGATGGTGTGTGGGAGGCCGAAACGATAAATAATGGATCTCCACATGAAGTCCTTAGCCTGAGCTTCGGTTATCTGGGCAAATGCTTCGGCCTCGACCCACTTGGTGAAGTAGTCAATGGCACAAATAAGAAATTTCTCTATCCTGTGGCAAGGGGAAACGGGCCAAGAATGTCTATCCCCCACTTAGCAAAGGGCCAAGCAGAGGAAATGGGATCAAGCTGGCGGAGGGGAGCCTCTGAATGTTAGAATGTCTCTGACAAGGGTTGCAGGCTCGGACGAGATTGTCAGCATCCTTTTGCATGGTGGGCCAATAATACCCCTGGTGCAGCACCTTGTGGCATAAGGATCGGCTCCCAGATGGTTGCTGCAAATTCCCTCATGTACCTCTCGAAGGGCATAATCGGCCTCAGATGGGCGAAGGCACTTAAGCAGTGGCATGAAAGGACCGCTTATGCAGTTGGTCATCGATCAGCACATAATGAGTGCCTACAACTTTAGCTTTTTTGCTTCTTTTCAGTCGACTGGGAGTGACCCTTCTTTAAGATACTTAAATATGGGATCGAACCAGGATGGTTCGACCTCGACCTGCATCACTCGGTCAGCCTCCGTGATGTTGGGCTTTTCTAGAATCTCCAGGGGAAACTTTCGCTCAGAATCCATCAATCCCGTGGTTGCCAACCGGGACAATAGGTCGGCGCGTGCATTCTTAGATCTAGGGATCTGAATGACTTCAAATTCGGAGAAATGGGAAAGTAAGTCCCACACCTCTTGAAGATATCGAATCATGTTCGGCTTCCGGGCCTCGAACTCGCCCCGCACGTGACCGGCCACCAACTGAGAGTCGGTAAAGGCATTCAGCTTCTTCACTTTAAGGTCACGGGCAATTCGGAGTCCAGCGAGCAGAGCTTCATACTCGGCTTCATTATTGGAGGCTGAGAAGGAGAAACAGACGCCATATTGAAGGTTGCCCCCTCTGGGCTGGTGAGGATTAAGCCAGCACCAGAGCCGTTGGCATTGGATGATCCTCAACGTGGAGCAGCCACAGGGGATCGGACCTCGGATGTTCAGAGGAGTCCAGAGCGGAGCCATCCTCGGGGATAGTGCATTCGAGGAGGAAATCAGCTAGAACTTGGGCTTTGATGGTCGGGCGAGGTTGGTATCGGATGTCATGCTTGCTTAGCTCGATGGCCCATTTGGTCATTCTCCCTGATGTCTCGGAATGATGGACCACCGCTTTGATGGGTTGGTCAGTCAGGACCGTCACAGAATGTGCCTGGAAATACGGTCGCAGCTTCCAGACCGACGTTATCAGGGCCAAAACCAACTTCTCGATCCGGTGTACCTTATCTTGGCGTCTCAGAATAGTTTGCTGACATAATAGATCGGCTTTTGGGTCATGTTCTCTTCTCTAACTAAAACTAAGCCAATTGCGCCTTCCGAAACTGCCAAGTATAAGAACAACATTTCCCCGAATTCGGACTGCTAAGGAGGGGTGGAGAGCCGAGATACCTTTTGAGGTCCTCGAACGATTTCTGACACTCGGGAGACCATTGAAAATTCTTAGCTGATCGGAGAGCTTTGAAGAAAGGGAGGCATCTCTCGGCTGATCAAGCCATGAAGCGGTTGAGGGCCGCGATCCTCCCAGTCAGGCGCTGGACCTCCTTGACGGACGTTGGAGGCACCATTTGCTGAAGGGCCTGGATCTTCTACGGATTGGCCTTAATGTCTCACTGGGAAACCATGAAGCCCAAAAACTTTCCAGAATTAACGCTGAAGGCGTACTTAGTCAGGTTGAGCTTCATTCGATATTTTCGGAGTGTCGCAAAGCTCTCCGAGAGATCCTCAATGTGCTGGATGCTTCTTTGCTTTTGACCAACATGTCATCGACGTACACCTCCATGTTACGGCCAATCTGCTCCTTAAAGACCTTGTTCACCAGCCTTTGGTAAGTAGCACCTGAATTCTTTAGACCGAAAGGCATGACACGGTAACAATAAGTACCTCGGTCGGTTATGAAGGCAGTTTTCTCTTCATCCTTGGGAGCCATTCGGATTTGGTTGTAGCCTGAATAGGCATCCATAAAGGACAGCATCTGGTTACCCGAAGTAGGGTCCACAAGCTGATCGATCCGGGAGAGAGGGAGCTGTCTTTCGGGCATGCTTTGTTGAGGTCGGTGAAGTCGATGCAGATCCGCCACTTGCCGTTCGACTTCTTCACCATAACAACATTTGATAGCCAGCTAGGGTAGTTTACCTCCCGAATGAAATTCGCCTTGATAAGCTTGTCGACTTCTTCTCAATAGCCTTCTATCGCTCAGGGGCGAAGCTCCTTTTCTTCTGTTTGATGGCCAGGACATCTCATCCATATTAACACGGTGAACGAGGATCCTCGGCATATCAAAAGCGGACCAGGTGAAGACATCAGCATTTTTCCAAAGAAAGTCGATCAGCGGCACCTCCTCCAGCTCTTCGGCCGGCTCCCCTCATTGCTCGACAAAATCCTTCCGAGCGTCCAGCCCGTCAACTTCAAGCAGTTGGGACAGAAGGCTGGTGACGAAACATTGCCGAGCCATAACTTGGCTTCCTCGAACTTCACCAACTCCCCCTTCGGTAGGGAGCTTTATGACTAGATGCGGGATGGAGATGGCAGCCCCAAGAGACATTAGGCCGGGTCTCCCAAAGATTGCATTGTAGGGCGACCGAAGCTTGGTCACCAGGAAATCTGTGTGAACAGTGGCAACGCGGGGCCAAGTTCCTGCCCAAACCGTCAAGGTCACGACCCCCTCTGGGGTAATAACATCGCTGGTGAAACCCATTAGGATAGAGTCCACGGCTCAGAGGCTCTCCATGAGCAGCTTCATCTTCGCAAACATATCGAGGTACAGAACATTGACAGAGCTTCCACTATCAATAAGAATTCGGCTTACATCATAGTTGTTTAGATTGAGAGATACAACCAGCGCATCATCATGCAGAAACTGTATCTTCCGGAGGTCATCATCGGAGAAGGAGAGCTCACCAGTCCGTGCTCTCTTTGGTGCCGAATCTTCTTCATCATCCCACTGGCCCGACGGGCTACCGACTACCTCGACCACATTGATGTGGTCAACAGCTGAAGGATTTGGAGGAGGAGGCTGTTGAGGCTTGGGCTGGCGGTCACCCCCATTCCTTGGTTTGGGTGCTCTCCTGAATTGGTTCAGTCTGCCCCTCTGGATGAGCCTCTCAATTTCATTCTTCAGCTGCCAGCATTCTTCGATGTCGGGCCATGGTCTCGGTGGTAGCGGCAGTACTTGGTGGGGTCTCTCCGGGCCGCATTCCCTCAGAGAGGAGGCAGTCGAGGGAGTTGGCGCTCTATCTCCATGAGAATCTGAGCTCTCGACGCGGTGAGGGGAGTATAGTAGTCGAACCTTCGGTCCGGACTCTGAGTTCGGTCTCGAGGTGGCGGCGGAGGAGTTCTACAGTGGCGAGGCGGGCTAGCGCGGTGGTGGGCTCGCTGCCTGTCTGAGCCCTTTGCTTCTTTTTTCTTCATCTGTTCGGCCCGAGCCGACCTCCTCGATTCTTCCACCTTGGTGTACTTTTCTGCCAGGGACATCATGTTTGACAGGCTCTTCGGGTAGTTAACCTCTAGAGCTAGGTAGAAGTCTCCCTCCTTGGACACTCCTCCGGTCAAGGCGAACATGGCCACGTCGTGATTGAGGTGGTCAACTTCTAGGAGGGTCGTGTTAAAGCAGCTGAGATAACTCTTCAACGATTCCCCCTCTCTTTGCTTAACCTCGGAGAGGGAATCAGATCTCCGCTGATGACGGCGGCTGCTGATGAACTGGCTGATGAAGAGATGACTCAGCTCGTCAAAAAATCAAAGAACCTGGTTTCAAGCCGTTGAACCAGGTTCGAGCAGATTCCCTTAGAGTGGAGGGGAAAGCACGATAAAGGATCGCATCCGACGCTCCATGGAACATCATGATGGACCTGAAGCTGCTGAGGTGATCATCGGGATCAGTGGATCCGTGATAAGGCTTGATGGCGAGCAGCTTGACATGGGAGAGGATCACTTCCCTCCTGATCTTCTTGGAAAGGGAATGCCCTGCTCCACCTTGTGCTGAAGTGGACGGGCCTGCTTGGCAGCGTCCAACTCCTGGCGCATCTCCCGGATCTGTTGGCAGATCTCTTCGGGCAGAGTAGGAGGGGCTGGGTGAGGAGAACGCGGAGACGGTGTCGAGCCGTAGCGAGAAGACACCGGGGAGAGAGATTGGGTCCAGCAAGATCTAGGAAGATCATGGCTGTAGACCCCTTATGGAGTTGGCCCAGCTCCCTTAGGGCGACGAGGGGGGTCTGCAACTCCATGCGGACCGGAAGAAGAGATTGCTGGGGAAATGGGGGCTATGGCCTCCTCAGGAAGGTGCGGAGTAGGAGCAGCTGGACGGGGAGCTTCATGGCATCCTTGAATCAGATGGGTCAGAGCTTGGACCTGCTGGACCAATATGAAAAACTGGTCCTGGGTCACGGGAGCCGCTGGTAGCGATGGAGTTTCAACCTGTGGTGGCGGTGGCGCCATACTGCTCACCGAGTCGGGTCTTTGGGAGGCGACCCGGTCCCGGGCTTCAGAGGTAGCCCTTCTTTGATTTGCCATTGGAGAGGTTCTCTTCAAGATCGAGATCCTTATCTTCTTTTTTTCAAGTTTAAGGACTTGAGGACCCTTCCTCTAGCGCCAATCTGTTGTTGCTAAAATCCATCCCCTGACTCGGGCACGGTCAAGCTTCGGATTGGGCTCCCTCCTGGGCAGACCTGCAAAACAGTCCTCATGCGAGAGGCGTTGGGGGTGGCCCTCTGCGGAAGACCCTCCGACGCTCGAGTCAGTGGAGATCAACAACAAACAAATATGGAAGAAGGCTCTTGCTGAAAAGTCCCTCCAGGGTGACCCTTTTGGGAGCTTTGAGCAGAGTTCTAATGGCGGAAAGCGGTGAGCAGTGATAGCATGAGAGTATTGCTGAGAGTACGTTAGAATGCCCTTACCTGAGAGAATCTGGAACTGCGCTATTTATAGGCGGTTACCTGATTCTTTGAACGTGTTAAGATCTGAAAGTTGTTGGGATTCAAGGCTGATTCGAATCAGGCTGTTGTGAGGCTGGTGGGATCCATATCTTGTTAGTTAAAAGATCAACGGTCGAGAGGGCTATCCGGCGCTTTGAGATTCGACAATCGTATAGGCTCTAGGCCATTTCCAGTAGGATAGGTATGATTGCCTATGTGTGTTGTTGCTTTGTTATCCTGGTTCCGCAAAGGTAGGTGCCTAAGTGCTTCGGTCGGGCCGAGGCACGGAGAACAGCCTGATCCGCCGAAGTATGGAAAGGATCGGTTTGCCGAGGTATTGATGACTTGGTCCACCGAGGTATGACAAAGGAGTAGGCTAGACATAAGGATGGTTAGATTCCGCAGAGGTATGGATATCACTCGGGCAGGCCGAGTTATGGATAACTCGGCTAGCGAGGCATAGAGATCGCTTGGGCTGGGACTGAGAGATAGGGATAGCTCGGCTAGCGAGGCATAGAGATCGCTTGGGCTGGGGCCGAGTGATAGGGATAGCTCGGCTAGCGAGGCATAGAGATGTAATCCATACTTGGGAGATCCTTAGTTCGCTGAGGGGCTAAGGTGCCTCGATCCATCGAGGTATAATGGTTGGCACATTTCTCACGGGCACCGCACAGCGAGTGGGAGCCAGGGTTGATCCTACCCCTTTGCACGGTCATCAATGCAATGACGATTTTACCCCTCAACAAAACTGAACCTAGCGACATTGATCTCAGTGACACGAATCCTAAAATATTAATTGTCTCAACCTTGATTTATTATTATGCATTGCTTACGATATTATTAAAGTTGGATATGGAATTGGAACCTGGACGGGTGCAAATATGAATCAAATCCAGATCCATCGTTATATTCAATAAATGGATACATTTATCAATTATCATCCATACCCGTTGTTATTTTGAGGTCAATGGACGGTTGACATGGTGCCCTTGCAGATCCAGGCAGCATGTAGGTTGGGTTCTTCCGTCCACGAGTAAATAATCAGTACCCACAACCTCTTCTTACATGCCCGTGGTATGAATGGATTCATGGATATACCATTATAGTATATAGTGTTTAAATATACTATTGGGTTTGGATAGCTGTGATATCAAAAACATTATGTAATATATAATAAGATAAAGTAAAACAAAATAGAAAGAATAATATGTTTTTTTTTTTTTTTGGTACATGCGGATAATCATACTAGACTAGTACGAATTATCCCAGATAGGTCAGAATACAAAATTTGCTGTAAGACAGAGGGGCAGGGGTCACCCAGCCGCCAAATCCAACCAGCAGCATGCTGAGCCACAAAAGCTGCTATCCAATCGGCCGCCGAGTTGGCTTCACGGTAGATATGACGAATCCGGACAGAACCAACTCTCTGTAAAATAGACCATGTGTCCCTGAGAATAGGAATACTGGGGCCGTTGAAAATATTCTCCTTTCTCAGCCATCGGATAACCGTCATCGAATCACCCTCGATAACGAGACGATGAGCATGGAAGTGCTGAGAGGCATAAGAAATACCTGCCCATGCTGCATAAAGTTCAATCATAGGGACAGAGGAATCAAGGGTACCAAAACCACCCGCAGCCAGCATATCACCCTGAGGACCACGAATGATAAACGCAGACCCAGCAGCTCTGCCACGGACACTCCCATCGAAGTTGATTTTGATAAACCCTGGTGGGGGGGCTCCCAGGAAATGAAAACCGTATGCCGGTTCGCTGCCGAAGCAGCAGGGGAACCCCAGAGGCCAGAGGAGTCAAGACCAACAGCATGAAAAGCTTGGGCATAATCCGCAGACAAAGATCTGATCCTACTAACAAGCCGATGTGGAGAGGTAACATCATCGGAGAAGATGAGGTGGTTCCTCGATATCCAAATCTGATAAGCCGTGATCGCCCAGAGACCTTGTTTATGCTGGGAAGCCCTCCGGAGATCAAGAAAGAAGAGGGAACATAGGGATCCCGAACCACCCACATTATAGGAGTAACCCATCATCTGCCAAATCAACCTGGCTCGTGGACATATGAAGATCGCATGATCCGTAGTCTCATCCTCCAATCCACACAGAGAGCAAGTCGGCTGGATAGGCAAACCCCTACGGGAGAGCATGACACTCGTCGGAAGACAGTCCCAAAGAAGCTTCCAGATGAATACCTGGACCCGGGGAAGAGTAGGAAGCGACCAGATCCAAGCAGCATCCTTCGTGACCAGGGGCTGGGGCCTGAAAACCTTCATAAGATCCCTAAGAGGGGCTTTGGAAAGACAAGATCTCTGCCAAACTCTAGCATCCGTCGAAGGTCCAGAGGTGAGAGGAATAGATAAAATCCGCCGAGAGAGCTCATCACCAAAGAACCTGATCACTCTATCGGTATCCCAAGAAGGGGGATCTAGAGAAATCAAATCCCTAACCTTCAGCTTGGAGGGGACATCAATGTTGATAAAAGAAGGCCACCGAGAAAGAGGGAGCTCAGATATCCAGGAGTCCTGAATCACATCAACGAATGACCATCTCCAATCATCCATGTAATTTTCTTAAGATAGACTCACCATAATGACATACCTCCTTCCAAAAGAAGGAGCACCCCCTGGGCGGCCCAATACACTCCCCAGGCTTCCATTCACCATACCTCGCCCGCATAAGAGAACTCCACAGACATTGCGGCTCCAGAAGGAATCGAGAAGCATGTCTGGCCAGGAGGGCTTGCCGTCTGATCCTCAGAGATTGGATCCCGAGACCACCTTCCTGAATAGGCATACATATCATATCCCAAGATAATAGATGAGTGCGTGCCCATCTTGCATGGAGGCCCAAAGGAAGTCTCTGAAGATTCTCTCAATCCTCCGTAGGCAAGTAATAGGGATGGCCGCATTCGAAAGCAAATAGAGAGGCAGAGAGGAAAGAACCGATCGAATAATGGTGACTCTGGCCATCATAGATAGGCCGGTAACCTGCCATCCCTCAATACGCTGACGAACCCTCCTCTCTAAATCAGCAAAGTCAGAGCAACGAGGGCGTCTACCGGTCATGGGAATCCCCAGATACATAAACCGGTCAGTCTGAGTAGAGATACCCAGCAAAGTGATAATGGCTGCTTTAATAGACCTGGAAGTCTTCGGGCTAAAGCAGATGGAAGATTTAAGATAATTGACCTTCTGACCCGAGGCCTGACAATACCGCTGCAGAATAGAATCAACAGAAACCGCATTTTCAATAGAGGCCTGACCCAGGATAATGCAGTCATCAGCAAACATGAGATGAGAGACAGAAGGACCGCCAACCCCATCCATAAAAGGGACAATCGCCCGATCACGTTGAGCCTGATAAAAAGCTCGGGAAAGATCGTCCGCGGCCAAAATGAACAACAAGGGGGATAGAGGGCAGCCCTGACGTAACCCTACCGAAGACTGGAAAAACTCAGTCAAACCCCCGTTAATAACCAAAGCAAAGGAAGGCCTCTGAATACAAGCCATAATCCACTCAATAAACACCCCGTCAAATCCAAACTCCTGAAGAGAGCTTTGAAGAAAAGCCCAACTCAGTCTATCGTAAGCTCTCTCCATGTCAAGTTTGACAGCCATAAGACACCGTCTAGCTGGGGCTCTCTGCAGATCATGCATAAACTCCTGAGTAATAAGGATATTATCCGAGATAGAACGCCCTCTGATAAAAGCCCCCTGTTCAGCAGAAATAATACGGGGAATCACCTCGCAGAGACGGCTAGCAAGAAGGCGGGCACAGACCTTATATAAAGTAGTGCATAAGCTGATTGGCCTGAAGTGCTGAGGAATAGAAGCATTAGTGCACTTAGGCACTAAAGTGATAAGAGTCCTGTTCCAATCCTTAGGAATGAGTTTAGATTGGAAAACAAGCTGGACCGCCATAACAACCTCCTGCCCCACTATATCCCAATAGTGACGGAAAAAGAATGGAGGGAAACCATCAGGCCCCGGAGCCTTATCCGGACCAAGATCCCAGAGTGCTCGACGAATCTCCTCCACAGAAATAGGCTTGACCAGCATAGCATTCTCCTCAGAGGAAACTTTCCTGGAATTATCAACCTGAATAACCGGAGCACCCACAGCAGTGGTCTCAGTCCACCTAGTGCGGAAGAAATGGAGAAGCTGGGACCGAATAGATTGTATATCATCCAGGAAATGTCCCTCTTCATCGACCAACCTCCGAATCTTGTTAGCAGCCCTCCGACGGAGTGTGACCTGGTGAAAAAATCTGGTATTGCGGTCCCCTTCACAGATCCACTGAATCCTGGATCTCTGCCTCCAAAACACCTCCTGCTGCCGAAGAAGGGAATGGTGATGAGCAAGATTCTCTCGCAGAAGGGAGAGATCAGAGTCCAAAAGAAGTCCGTCGTGGTCCTCCTTAGCCTGAAGAGCACTGATAGTGGCTTCGACCTGCTCCACTTGTCTAACCAGATCCCCAACCTCCTGTTTATTCCATCTAGACAATCTACGACTGGTCAACAAAAGACGACGAGATAGCCTATAAACAGCATTACCTCTCACAGGTAGGTGCCAAATCTGAGAAATGATTGTGCGAGCTGCCGAATGGAATGTCCAAAACCGCTCGAATTTGAATTGCTTTCTCTGATGGAGCTCAGCCTCAGTAGATATCAAAATGGGGCAGTGATCAGAGGCGATCCTAGGGAGATGAGTAACAGAAACTGCCGGGTACATCTGAGTCCACTGAGCCGAGGCAAGAGCTCTGTCCAATCTCTCCCACACACGAGCAGTCCCCTGCCGATTATTACACCAAGTAAATTGGGGCCCCGAGTACCCCAAATCCATCAGCCCAGAAGAACCAATAAAGGACCTAAATTCATTGATATCAGCTGAGCTAGTAACTCTTCTGCCTCCCCGCTTTTCACTAGCCTCAGTGATACAGTTAAAATCACCAGCAATAATAGAAGGAAGACCTCGATCAAGGAGGGAAAGCAGCTCGGACCATAGGACCCGTCTCTCCCGGTAGTCCGTACTGGCATAGACCGCCGAAAGGAGCCAGGGATTAGAGGTCCCTTCCTTGACAACTAGGCCAATCTGCTGGTTACAATGATGAAAAGCTTCAATCGTAACAGCTGAATCACGCCAAATGGCCAAAATACCACCAGACATACCCACAGCCTCCACTGCATAAGAGGACCAAGACCGGGCAATCTGTCTCCGAAATCGTAACAAGGTATCCCCGACAGCCTGGTTTCAAGAAGAACACATATATCAAAATGATGTAGTTGAAGCAATCTACCAAAGGAGGACCGAAATGAGGGCTTACTAGCACCTCGAACATTCCATAATAAGATCTTCATAAAACTAACTGGAGGTAGAGGGGGCCCCCCCTGGTCCTCATCCATAACATAATCTGAAAGGCGCCCTACAGACGGGGTGCCACCCTCAGGATAATGTGAGCCATGAGTCTGCAGAGTACCTGAGCTAGGTACAGTTTCTACAGACCTGTGGGAATCTACAGTTGATAAGGAGTCTAATCCCTGCCCCATAACAGCTACAGTGGTGACCTCACTGCCCAGAGCAGCGGCCCGACGTCCGGAGGGCTCAGATTTACTAGGTGAAGAAGGGATAAGGTCCACTTTACATTTGATATTAGAGCTCTTGCCTTTTCCTTTTTTCTTTTCCACTCTAGTGACTGATCTTGGGGGCAGACTATCAACCGGTCTGGCCCGCTTAAGGGGACCCGAACACCCATCCCTGATTTCCACTTGGCCCCCTACATTGGAATCAGATCCCAGAGAGGCAAATGGATTGGGAGCTACATTGAGAGAAAGATCAGGGACTGCTTCCTGATTGAGATCTTCTTCCCAGCATAGATACCTTGAAACCGGCACGCACCAAGGAAACCGGCACGGCCACTAAACCATCACTGTTTGTCTCCCCCAGCTGAAATTGAGTAGCCGAGGCACCCAGCAGCGACGCAGGAAGGCGCCTCCGAGCCATCTTCGCCGGAATCTGCCATCCCTCAGACACCTCCAACGAAGAAGAACCGGGTTGAGGGACAGGGCACGGAGAAGAAACAGGGCGAGAAGGCTTCGACACAGAAGAATCAGCTGCCGGGGAGGCCTTCAGCACAGACCTCCGTTGACGAACGCCGCCATCCACGGCCCAAAAACAGGGCCATTGTCTTCCACCTCCGCATCAGACAAGGACGCCAGCGAGCAGGATCCAACCAAATGCAGAGAGCCACACTTGGGGCAGATTCCTTCCACCGATTCGTAGATGAATTGCTGCCAAAACGGCCCCTGAGTCCCCTGGATTCGGTCCCTGGACGCAGTGGGCGAAGAAGATCAACGCGGACGGCCACCCTGGCAAAGCCGCCTCGGTTCTTCATCTGAGTAGCAGAATCAGCTCCGAAGAAGCTCCCCGCAGGCTCCGTGATCATCCTAAGAATATCCTCACGCCAGAACTCCATCGGGAGATTAGGCAGTCTCATCCAAATCAAAGCAGAGGAGATGGAGTCAGCAGCCGGGAAGAACTCCGATTTCCAGGCTTCCATCCCAATTATCTGGCCATTAACCACCCACGGGCGATTGAGAACCAGCTCACATGCTCCCGGGTCTTCAAATCGAAAGATATAGCACTGGAATGAGAGGCAGATTGGGACGATAGAACCCGAGATCCCAGCTCTGCGGAATTCCCTGATATAGGCTTCGGCCGGAACCCACCTCATGAAAGAGCGGGCGAGGACTGCCCTGAGCTTCCATTCGGACATTTCTTCTTCCAACAGCATCTCTGGGACTTGGACGACGGCCGGAAAACAGGCTTCAAGTGTCGCAACCTCCGCCGGAGAGGGAGACGACGAGACCCATTTAAACCCCTGCTCAAATCCCCTTCTTCTCGAAGCCGGACCTCCCGCAGCTCCATCGGAGGCCGTAGGGAAAACAAGAGCCATACCACGAGAGCACGGATGAAGAGAGAAACCAAACCGGCGGAGATCGCCGGAGATCAGGCGGAAGAAATGGCCGGATCCCGAATCTTAAAGCAAAGGAAGAGTGCTTTAAGAACCAGGCGCGTCAAAATCACTGTAGCAAATCCCCTGTATCTTCGCCAGCAAGAAGAAGTCGCCACACCTATCAGCCAAAACACCACAGCTATCAACGAAGGAGAGCAAGACTTACACGATAACAGCAACGAAAATCGCACGGAATACGAAAATCTTTAATGCATACATTAAGAACTTGGTTTGTTCTTGATTTCCATTTGTTTCCGATCGTTGAAAAAACATATAGCGAGAAATAGCACAGAACAGTATTAACAAAATAGGGAGAAGATTTCAAGCGCAAAGATCAAGTAAAGATCTATAGAAGTGAAGCTATAAAGATGCAAACCATCAAGAAGAGATCTTGGTGCAGCACAAAAAGGGATTCCGATAGATGAAGCGTAGAGCTTTTTTTTTTTTTTGCGCTCCTCAATATTCTAACATTATTTTTTGCACTCCATATTCTTCATCTGGTTTTCGATGAACTACTTCACGGCCACTATTTGCATAAATTTTAAAAAATCCTTCTTTTGCATAAAAATCATCTGAAAATCTTCTTTCTCACAAAAATTTATAAATATCAAAGGTTTCAACTAAGAAGATACTTTTTTGGCATCCAATCATGGGAAAAGTAAGGAAAAAAAACTGACCTTGGACTTTAAATAATAAAAAATAGAAGGAAAAAGAAGAAGAAAAAATGAAGAACGTGATGCGATAAAAGAGATTGCGGGGAGTATACATGGAAGGAGCAGACATCTGGAGAAACATATTGGAACTTTTCCCCTTCTTCTAAAATTGGACTTATTTATATTCATCGCTCAGCAAACAAGGAGGGGTTTGAATGGTGTTGACGTCAAGTCACCGTCCTCGAACGTCGGGTAACGGAGGTCCTCCTCTTCCTTGATAGACTCCTACAAGAAAGTCCCCGGAGACTGGTTGCATCGGTGGGTACCTCTGACGCTCAAGTAAGTCACTCAGAAACAGACAAAGTTGCTAGCAGTAAGGGCTAGAAAAACCTGAGTTCATGATCCCTTCCTCGTTGGGAGTATGGGCGTTTTATACATGTCTGAGTGTCCCTTTGCCTGCTTCCAGAAGGTGGTTGATTTCGAGATGCCTTTGTCCGATAGCGGGTGGAGGGCAAGGCTGACAGTGACAGGTCATAATCGACACTGAGCATGTCAGAGGTATCTTTCCCCGCTAACCGTCTGTCAGGCGTGGCGCCACAGGTGGTAGGCGGGCCTAGCCGTGTCAGTCCTACGCTGTTACAAGTTGTGGCCATGCGCAGCTGCAGTCGAGTGGTGGACCACGTGACCGCTGCAGGTGGTTGGTGGGCCACGTGGGTGTTAGGCGGCTCAAGGCAGCAGGACTTGAGGTCCGAGGCCGAGGGGATGCTGGGTCCGAGTCCGAGGCTGAGGGGACGTCGGGTTCGAGGCCGAGGGGATGCCGGGGTCCGAGGCCAGGAGACGCTAGGTCCGAGGCCGAGGGAGGACACCAGGTCCGAGGCCGAGGGGACCTCGAAGGCCGAAGGGGCCTCGGAGGCCGAAGTCGCCCCGCGGGGCTGAGGCAAGGCTCCGTCAGTTTCTTTCACCGTTAACTCTAACGATGCTGGATCAGCCACATCAGATGCCCCCTTGCCCCTGAGATGAAGCGGGCCCACCCCTGCAAGGCGAAAGGAGTGTCACCTTCCGAGTGGCTGATCCCCACCTGCCACCAACTGTCGACGGGCACGTGTCCTTGGGCGCTGCGATGGTTTTGCGCGGACGACCTGTGGGATACGATGAGATGGCCTCTGTCGTCCGTCTGATCTGCAAGGATCGGCCTCGAGGTGGGGGTGTCCTCTCGAAAGCTACGAAAAGCTGCCGCCATCATTGCTATCATGACGCTGACGTCAGCGGTGTCCCGTCATTGGCCGAAGGCAGAATGCTCCACGCGCTGGGCGCCTACCGAGGCAACCTAGCCTATGGCAGGAGTCCGCGTGGCTGGGTAGTTGAGGCGGGATGATTTGAAACTGAAAAACTAGGCAGGAGGCCGGGTTTCTTCACTTTGCTTAGAGATCATCTTCCTCCTCTAGCTCCCAAGTTCATCTTCCTCCCGAGACCCTGCACTCGCTGCATCTTGCTCCAAGTTAGCCTCCTGACCTTCTCTTTCCTACCAGCCCTTCATTAGATCCTTCCCATGGCTTCTTCTCCGTCTTGGTCCTCTTCCACCTCTCGTGATGACCAAATTTCCCCCTCGAGGCTTCGTGCCTCTTCATATCCCACTCCATCGTGGTCCTCTGACCCGAAGGACTGCATTTCACTTGTTCAACGGCGAGCCGCCGGCAGGGCTCCGATGAGGAGATGCCCAGCGGCCGCCGACGCCTCGTCGAGGGTGGGGGCAGAATCCCCGACATGGACCGCTTCCACGGTAATGGGCCAGGACTTGGCCAACATAAGGGCCGTTACCAGATCCCTATAGAAATAGGGCTCTTCATCCCGACCCCAGACGATAGGGTAGTGTCCTCCCGACCTGGTAGGATGGCCCTATACGAGATTACCCTGAGGCTGGGCCTTTATCTTTCTTTTCAACCTTTTTTTGTTAACCTCCTCGACTATTACTCCCTAACCCCTGCTCAACTTGTTCCAAATTCCCTCCGAACCATCGTGCCTTCATTGTCCTCTGCCACCTCCACTGTATTACTCCCAGACTTTCCCTTTTCTGAAGCTTTTACACCCTCCGACAGCAGGCGGGTTGGTGGCTATTTCAGCCCCGGCCCGGCCGAGTCCTCAAACTATACCTTCCCTCTTCCGTCAAGGGATGGAAGTCCCGGTTCTTCTTTGCTGACTTGGACCAGATCAAGCCTAGGTGGGAGGATCCGGACCTTAGGCCCAATATGAACTCGTCCATACTCCCGGGGGACAAGGAGGCGCTGGGGCAACTGCTGACGGCCGACATCCCCAAGTGCAACCAACTCTTAACGGAGAGTAACCTCCGACTCGCTGAGGTATCTACCCGGAGTGGTGAGTAGTGATCGAATCGGCATGTAGCCAATTTTTCCTTCGTTCTTTTTTTTTTACTAACCCCGGCCGACACTGTGCAGTGATGAAGCTCTCGACCATCAAGCTCAAAAAGGTTGTTGCCAAGAGGAAGAGGGCCCTGGAGGGGCCGAGCGAGGGCAGCGAGCTCCAGCCCCCAAGCGCCCAGTGGCGCGAATCTCTCCGCCACCAGAGCGCCGAGAGCCTCCGGCCGCACCGGAGGTGGACCTGATGGCCGACACCCCTCGGAGGAGGTGAGGGTCGAGAGGGTAGTGGTGGAGCCCCAAGTCCCTACCGAGCCGATCCTGGCAGAGACAGAACGAAGCTGGGGGGAGGGGCCATCAGCGGTAGCGAGCCCACCCCAGAGAAGACACCGGCGGGCAGCCCCCCGTGCGCCGAGCCCGAGCCTACCGAGACCGTCGAGGGGAGCAGGGTCAGGACGACCCCCCGCAGGTAGAGGTGCAATTTGGGCCGGGTTCAACCTGAACCCAGACCGCCGAACCCGAAATCCAGCAGTACTCAAACTTACCTCTGTCCAACCCGAACCCGAAATGTTCGGGTTTAACCCGGACCGATTTAAAATCGGACCGGGTTTGGGTTGTGGTCAACCTGGCCCGAGATAACCCGAACCCGTTACTATATTTTCTAATTTTTCTCCGCTCGCCCATCGCCCGCTCGCCCATTCGCCCGTCGCCCATTTCTCAACCCTAGCTCCCATTGGCCATCGCGACTCGCGAGTCCTGCCTCTGCCTCCCATTTGTCGCCGCCGCTCGCCATCGTGACTTCGTCGGACCTAGGGGCGCTGCCAGATCTTTCCGATCATCACTGGCGAGCAACAAAATCCTAGGTATTCCCATTTCACAAACAATTTCTTCGACTTTCTGCAACGAAAGGGTTTAGGGGGAATAGGATTAGGGATTTAAGGGTGAGGGAGGAGGTTGCGGGCGTCGTGGCACGGTAGAGGTCCTAGGGGTGGGGGGTGGGCTTGCTGCGGTGAGGGAAGGTGGTTGCTAGGACCAATGAAGTCAATGAAATCTCCATGGCCAATTCTCGTAAGTTCTTCGCCCTCTTCTCTTGTTAGCGTAAGGCTTAGGAACCCTCGATCTCAGATGAGTCCGAATGGTTGATCAGGATATGTTTGTTGTCTTTGTTGTTAAATTTTCGCTTGTGATGTATGGATATGCATGATTTTTTTGGTTTCTAGATGTAGCTGTAGGCTAAAAGGAGTAAATTTGATGCTGGGGCTTAAGTTCCTTTGGGTTCCGATGCCAGCTAGGGGATTAGGGTTTTGAGGATCGTTTACTGATTGCTTTGTTTTTGATGTGGTTGTGGACTTTGAATTTCTAGATTTAGTTATAGGGTAAGAAACAAGTGTTCTGATATGGTTTTCATTGTTGAAGGCTTAAGGCCGTTTGGTTCAGAGTGTTTATAATGTGATTACTTTGATACAATTAGATTATATTATTATATAGCACAGTATAAATGAAGTGTAATACTGTTATCTTCCCAAAGGACTAAATTGTCATATTTGAAAAACCTTAGATGGCTCGTACCATTTAATCACCTATTTTTAGTTCAATGTTTTTATGCCAAAGAGCTAAATTATCATTTAATCACCTATTTTTAGTTCAATGTTGCAGAAAATTTTATTGTTACTGTTTATTTTTGTTTTTACTATTACTTTACAGGTATATTTACTTTCATTGGATCATTTTATATGCAATTCAATAGCTTTTGATGAATAACTGGCCACCTTGGTATGGTAGGCATGTTTGTAGTTTATTTTTAACAGAATGTGATATTGTCTTCGGCCGAGCGATCGGGGGAGATCACCATGGAGGGGATTACAAAGGTTCTCTTAAGCTCTCTCTTGCAATGGGGTATGCTTTCATTTATTGTGTGTTACAAGACTTTTCCTATTGTGGATGGATTGACTGATTTCTTAAATTACTCAGTTGCTGCTGTTGTACATTATCTGATTTTATATTTTTATCTTTTGGATGCTCAACACCATCTAACGCACTTAATTGGACAATTCCTATTTGTGTATTTTGAAGTATCAATCAAGCCAAACTTCGACATCTATCAATCTGTGCATTACATGTCTATAAATGTATTAGATTTGTCATTGCATCACATCTGTATAAATATTTTAAATTTGTCATTGCATATATTTAGTGTATAAAAGAAAACAACTATTTGGAAGAAATAGCTGGAACCAAGAAAACTAACATTTTTTTTCATCAATCCGAATTCTAACCCGAAACTCAACCCGAACCCAATTTTTAAAAATAGGGTTAGGATTGAGGTTTTACAAATAGGGTTAGGGTTAGGGTTGAGGTTTTACAAATAGGGTTAGTGTTAGGGTTGAGGGAAACTCGAGTTTCATGGGCCCGAGTTACCCGCAGGTTTTCACTCATGGATGATGAGCGTCGAGCGGAGCGGCTCATCTCCCAGGTCATCTTGCTTGAGTTCCAGGAGGAGCTCAGGCACCTGAGGGCATCCAGGTTCTTCAGAGAGGCCTTCGTGGCTCTCGTCCGGGTAAGCAATCCGTGACCCATGGCTTCAAATACCCGACTGTTTGTGTATGACTGATACACTTTGAATGCAGACGGCAAACTCCCTGGTGGCCACAAGGGAGGTCATCGACGAGGGCGAAGCCATCATCCGCCAGGCCCGGCGGGATGCCGAGGAGGCCCAGGCCCGAGCCGAGGCGGCAGAAAGGGCTTTGGAGGCGGCGAGAATCGACCACGCCCCGAGGCAAGGGAGGCCGCCAACCGAGTGGAGGCTAATGCTAACCAAATCCGTGCAGCACTGAATCAGCTCGGGGAGGCCGAGAGCCTCGTTGAGGCCATAAATATTCACATTGTCGAGCTAGACTCCATCATCTGATTGGCGGAGGCTAGGGCCGAGCGTGCTGACGAGGCTGAGAGGAGAGCCGCCTCGCTGGCTGAGGAGAAGGAGGCGCGGGCCTGAAAAGTAGAGGCTACCACCGAGGCCAGGGTCCGCGAGGCAGACACTGCGATCGAGGCTAGAGTCGCAGCGGCAGTGGAAGAGTTCAAAGCATCAGAACGCTTCGCTGACGAGCTAGTCGAAGCCAACGCGGACGCCTACCTTCAAGGGTTCCATGACACCAAAAAGAAAGTGGCCCGAGTCCTGGACCTCCCCCGTGCCCTGGATATAGAGCCGGACCCGACGTCCGAGGTGGCCCCATCTGACAACGAGCCCACCGCCGCCGACCCTTGATTTTTGCACTATTTTTCCTTCAATTTTTTGTACCAAGTCTGGCCCAATCGGCATTTTGTAAGCACTTCTATTAATAAAAATACTTTGGTTATCTTAAGTGTTGCATTTGAGTCCTCGGCTCGCCGACATGGGACCCCTAAGGGCTTTGTCGTCACCGAGGGGCAATTTCTGCCCATTCACCACGAGCAACTTCGACTTAGCTGCTATGTAGGGCCGGACCCCCGAGAGAGCCAAGGTCGAGTTAGGGATTACGTCTGCCCCAGGCCACCAGGTGTCGATGGGACATCGATCCTCGGTGCCAATGGGACATCAGCTCAGTATTGTTGGAACATCGGCCTTGGAATGCCGAGGTCGACTCGGGCTTCTGAGTACCGATGGAACATCGGCCTTGGATGGAACATCGGCCTTGAAATGCCGAGGTGGACTCGGGCTTCTGAGTACCGATGGAACATCGGCCTTGGAATGCCGAGGTAGACTCAGGCTTCTGAGTACCGATGGAACATCGGCCTTAAAATACCGAGGTGGACTCGGGCTTCTTGGAGCCGGTGGTACATCGGTCTTCGGTGCCAATGGTACATTGGTCTTGAAGTGCCGAGCTGGCCTCGGGCTTTTTGGAGCCGATGGTACACCGGTCTTCGATGCCAATGGTACATTGTTCTTGAAGTGCCGAGCTGGCCTTGAGCTTTTTGGAGCCAGTGGTACATCGATCTTCAGTGCCAATGGTACATTGGTCTTGAAGTGTCGAGCTGGCCTCGAGCTTTTTGGAGCTGATGGTACACCGGTCTTCGGTGCCAATGGTACATTAGTCTTGAAGTGCCAAGCTAGCCTCGGACTTTTTGGAGCCGGTGGTACACCGATCTTCGGTGCCAATGGTACATTGGTCTTGAAGTGCCAAGCTGGCCTCGGGCTTTTTGGAGCCGATGGTACACCGATCTTCGGTGCCAATGGTACATTGGTCTTGAAGTGTCGAACTGGCCTCGGGCTTTTTGGAGCCGGTGGTATACCGGTCTTCGGTGCTAATGGTACATTGGTCTTGAAGTGCCGAGCTAGCCTCGGGCTTTTTGGAGCCGATGGTACATCGATCTTCGGTGCCAATGGTACATTGGTCTTGAAGTGCCGAGCTAGCCTCGGGCTTTTTGGAGCCGATGGTACATCGATCTTCGGTGCTAATGGTACATTGGTCTTGAAGTGCCGAGCTGGCCTCGGACTTTTTAGGACCGATGGTACACCGGTCTTCGGTGCCAATGGTACATTGGTCTTGAAGTGCCAAGCTGGTCTTGGGCTTTTTGGAGCCGATGGTACACCGGTCTTCGGTGCCAATGGTACATTGGTCTTGAAGTGCCGAGCTGGCCTCGTGCTTTTTGCTGAAAAGGCGAGTTACTCAAGCACACTTTTATTAATATAGAAAGCAGGACCGGAGTCCAAAGGAATATAGACAACTCAATGTAAAGGAGGGATACATTACGAATAATACCAACAGAGGTTGTCGGCGTTCCAAGTCTGAGGGAGCATCTTTCCATCTAACCATTCGATTATGTATGCCCCACGATGGAGGGCTTTGGTGACTTGATAGGGTCCTTCCCAATTGGGATTCCCCCCCTTCCGTCGGCTTTGAAACCTCAGCCCGCCTGAGGACCAAGTCCCACGGCCAGAAGGTCTTGCGGCGAACGCACGCATTGTAGTACTAGTCGTTCGCTGCCGATAGGAGGCCATCCGGAGCCGAGCTCGGTCGCGTACCTCTTCCATGAGATCGAGGTTGGCCCGGCGTTGGTCCGCATTGCGCTCCTCGCTGTATGACTCCGTCCGTGGGCTCGGGGCACTATCTCCACAGGGATGACAGCCTCGGACCCTAAGATGAGGCTGAAGGGCGTCTCGCCGGTGGGAGTCCGTGGTGTTGTGTGGTAGGCCCACAGCATATTGGGGAGCTCCTCCACCCACCTTCCTTTGAAGTCGTCCAGCCGTACTCTAAGTCCTTGGAGGATGATGCGGTTGGTCACCTCAGCTGCACCATTGGTCTGTGGGTGTCTGACCGAGGTGAACCGTTGGTGAATGCCAAGCTCGGTGCAGAATCCTTTGAAGGCCGTGTTGTCGAACTATCGGCCGTTGTCAGTGACGAGGGTATGCGGTAGCCCGAACCTGCAGATTATTGATTTCCAAAAAAAGGATCTCACCTTGTCCTCGGTGATCTTGGCCAGTGCCTCAGCCTCGATCTACTTGGTGAAATTGTCAATGGCTAACAGCAGGAATTTACGCTGGCCGGAGGCTGGAGGGAACAGTCCCAGGATGTCCATACCCCACTGAGCGAAGGGCCAAGGTGCCGCTAGGGGGCTTAATTGAGACGTCGGCTGCCGCTAGACGTTAGCATGGCGCTGACAACTATCACACCTCTTGATGAGCTCGGCCGCATCCTCCCTCATCGTCAGCCAGTAGTACCCTTGCCATAGGGCTTTGTATGCCAAAGTTCTGCCCTCCAGATGACTTCCACATATGCCTTCATGGATTTCTCGCAGGATGTAATCAGCTTCCGTGGGACCGACACACTTGAGGACTGGGTATGAGAACAACCTTCGGTATAGCCTTCTGTCCATCATTAGAAACTTCAGTGCCCGCCTCCTGAGTAGTCGAGCTTCAGCTGGGTCTTCAGGGAGGGCGCCATCGGTAAGCTACCAAGTGTATGCATCCATCCAGGAGGGCTCCTGCGCAACCGACAGGGCCTCCTCGGTGACTTTAATGCTTGGGACTTCCAAATGCTCCACATACGTTCTTCCCAAGGTTCCATCGGCCGAAGTAGCCAAGCGGGACAGTGCGTCAGCCCTGGCATTCTCCCTTCGGGGAATGTAACTGATGCAAAAGTAAGCAAACTGGGAGGCCTGGGACTGCACCTTGCTTAGGTAACGGAACATGATCGAATCTCTGGCTTTGTACTCCCTAGCAACTTGCCCAGAGATGAGCTGGGAGTCTATGAAGGCCCTCAAACGCCTCGCCCCAAGCTCCTTGACTAGCCTTATTCCTGCTAGTAGGGCTTCATACTCCGCCTGATTGTTGGTAGCTGAAAAAAGGAATCGAAGAGCATACTCGACCGCCTCCCCCTCGGGGCTTGCCAAAATGAGACCAGCTCCGCTCCTCTGGAGTTTGATGCACCATCAACATGAAGGATCCAGTCCTCCTTTCCTTCCTGGTTGGCCATGGGGGACTCCACGTGTGGCTCTTCCGGATGCTCTTCGGCTCAGGTGCACTCGACCAGAAAATCGGCTAACACCTGGGACTTCATCGCATGTCTCGGTCGGATGGACAAGTCGAACTCCCCAGTTTGATGGCCCACTTCGCCAGCCAACCGAAGGTGTCAGGACAGGATAAGATAGTCCGGAGAGGCTGGTTCGTGAGCACCACTATTGGATGAGCTTGGAAGTAAGGTCGGAAGCGCTGAGCGAAGATGATTAGGGCAAAGGTGATCTTCTCGGTCTTGGAGTATCTGGTCCAGCATCGTGGAGTACTTTGCTGGTGTAGTAGACAAGCTTCTACATCCCATCGGCATCCATGCGAACAAGCACAAAGCTAACGGCCTCGGAGAAGGCTGCAAGATACAGAAAGAGCTCCTCCCCGCCCTTCGGCTTGACGGAGGAGTAGATAAAAACTTCTTTTAACTCCTCGAAGGCTTCCTGGCACTCCTTCGTCCATTCGAAGCCGTTGACCTTATGCAACGCCTTGAAGAAAGGCAGACACCTTTCTGCCGACTTGGACAAGAAACAACTCAAAGCTGCCATCCTCCCGGTTAGGTGCTGTACCTCCTTCTTGGTAGCAGGGGGCCTCATGTTCAGGATAGCACGGATCTTGTCGGGGTTTGCCTCGATCCCTCTCTGTGTTACCATAAAGCCCAGAAACTTCCCTGTTGTAACCCCAAAGGCACACTTGCGGGGGTTCAGCCTTATCTGGTACTGGTGGAGATTGTTGAAGGTCTCCGCAAGGTCGGCGACATGGTCGGTTGCATGGATGCTTTTGGTCAGCATATCATCCACGTACACCTCCATGTTACGCCCGATCTGATCCTCAAAGACCTTATTCATTAGCCTCTGATAGGTGGTCCCACATTCTTCAACCCAAAGGGCATCACTTTGTAGCAATATATACCCTTCTCGGTTGTAAATGAGGTTGCCTCTCATCAGCCAGGTCCATCTTAATCTGATTATACCCCGAGAAGGCGTCCATGAAGCTGAGGGTCTCATGGCTGGACGTGGCATCCACTAACTGATCAATCCAAGGCAGCGGAAAGCTGTCCTTGGGGCACGCCTTGTTGAGGTCAGTGAAATTCACGCACATCCTCCAACTTCCACTGGCCTTGCGGACCATCACGACATTGGCTAACCATCGGGATAGTGCACTTCACGGATGTGGCCGACAGCCACCAACTTGCTTACCTCCTCGTCAATGGCCTTCTGGCGGTCGGAGGCAAAGCTCCTTTTCTTCTGCTGGATAGGCCAACATTCTGGCTTGATATTGAGCTGGTGAGTGATTACCTCCTCAGGAATGCCCGGCATGTCGGACGCCGACCAAGCAAAATGTCAGCGTTGGCTCGCAAGAAAGCAAGGAGCTGGTCGCGCGCCTCCTCCAGGAGCAAGGCACCAATTTGGATCGCCCTTGTTGGGTCCTCCCCCAGAGGGAATTCAGAAGGTGTTCAACTGGTTCTCCTCTCCTCTCCAAGTCTCGGGGGTCGAGCGCTCCTGGTGCAGAAGCAGGGAATGCCCCTTGAGGGCTGGGGGCCATATGGTAGCAAAGCTGCGGTAGGTTCTGGTCCCCCGCATCTACCCGACTCCCTTACTGGTAGGGAACCTCACCAGGAGCCTCTTGGTAAAGATCACAACATCCAGAAGGTTGAGTTCAAGCCTTCCGAGTATGACATTGTAGGCGAGGGCACTCGGACCACAAGGAAGTTCATAAAACTGTGCTCTGACACGGTGGTGCCCCGACCGTGACGGAGAGAGTGATCTCTCCCTCAACTCTCACAGAGTCCCGGTAAAACCTATCAGGGGTGTAGTAACAGGCCGTAGAGAGCTAGGAGATAAGTTCATCCAAACAAATGCGTCATAGTTCAAAACATCCACTGAGCTTCCACTGTCAACTAGGATTCTTTTTACAATATGCTTAGCGATCGTCATGGACACGACGACGCTATCATCATTTTGTTGACCATCCCTCTAGGTCCCTTTTAGAAAAGGAAATTATAGAATCTAGCCCCTCCTCCCCTGTCTGCCTCTTAAACGTGCCGCCTGCCCCCCAGGAAATCATTGCCACCGTCTTCTCTGTCGGGGTGTTGTCGATCATTGGTGGCGAAGGCACTGACGGGCCAGGTGCACCCGGTTGGTCCTTTGAATGAACTTCCCTAAGTGGCCACACTGGATAAGGTCCTCTATCACCTTCTTCAGCTGGCGACAGTTGTCAGTATCGTGGCCGTGGTTCCGATGGAAGTGGCAGTATAGGTTCTTGTTGCGGGAGGTCTTCGGGTTCAACAGAGGAGGGCACTGGAGGTACGGCTCGCCCTTGATCTCAAGCAAAATGTGAGATATTGGGTGAGCAAGGGGGTGAACGGACCGTCTCTCGGCGCAAGATCCCGAGGATGGTTGTCCGGCCGGCGGGGAGGCTCAAGCCTCCTGGATGCGCCTCAACAAGCTCGGGACGAGTCTACTTCTTGGTGGAGCTACCGTTGGCCTCGCGCCAAGAGGAATCAACTTTGTCGGCACGGATATACTTCTGTGCCCGGCTCAGAAGTTCGGCGTAGGAGCTAGGCGGCTTCTTGTCGAGTGAGTATGCAAAATGAGAGGTGCAGAGCCCTCGCTTCAAGGCCAAGGTGGCCACTGAATCCTCGAGGTTGTAGACCTCGAGGGCGGCTTCTTTGAATCGAGCGACGTAGTCCCGCAGGGACTCGCCACCCTTTTGCTGGATGGAAAACAGGCTATCCGTCACTCTGGGTATCTTTCGGCATGCGTCAAAATGGGCCAAGAAGACCCTCTCCAGCTGGTGGAAGGAGTTGATACTCTGCGGCGGCAGGCTGAAGTACCAGGCTCGGGCAGCCTTCCTTAGGGTGGCAGGGAAGGTGATGCAGAGAAGAGAATCGGTTGCCTCCTGGACCTACATGAGGATCTTGTAACTCTCCAGATGGTCCAGGGGATCAGTGGTCCCGTCGTATGGGTTCAGCTGAGGAAGACGGAACCGGGTTGATATTGGTTCCTCCATGATGCGGCAGGACAACGGTAGCTGGCTGTCATAATCAGCCTCTGGCAGGTTGGTGATCCGGTGGCTGAGCTCCTCCAACCGCTGGTTGTACTCGTTGAGCCGATGCTTAGCTCGGCAAGCTATCCGACCATCAAAGGACCCCTCCCTCGAGGATTCAAGGAGGGGGAGGAATGGCGGCGATGAAAGCGAGTGTGCTCCGCCTCTCGTTCGTGCCTCCGCTTGGGGGAGGCACTGTCATAGCGGGAGGTGACCGGAGCCTTTTAGAGGCTTCCCGACGGTGAAGTCTGGGCGAAGTGCGGCAGTGACGGGCTTCTTGGATGAGAGACCCTCCCCAAGAAGAGCGCTGACTGGGTTGGACCACCCCTGGGATTGATGAGGGTGGCCCTGGCTGCTGCTGTAGAACTTGGACCGCCGCCACCAGCGACTGAACTTGCATGGTGAGGGCGGCGATCTGGTCTTCTTGTTGCGGCTGTGGTGGTGGCGATAGGGTGCGGACGTCGGCCTGGGAGCAAGAGGTCTGGCCGCCGGTGGGTCAGCTCCCAACCGCTGCCCCCAGCATAGCTAGCGGAGACCCCTTGCGCACGAGTCGTCACCATTTCTTGAAAACTCAGGGAAAGAGAAGGAGTCGTCGGCGACTGGTTCGAAGCTTTCCTTTATCTCCTTCCCCTACCTGGCGCGCCAATCTATTGCGCCAAGTCACCGTCCTCGAACGTCGGGAATGGAGGTCCTCCTCCTCCTCGATAGACTCCTGCAAGAAAGTCCCCGGAGATCGTTTGCACCGGTAGGGACCCTTCGACGCTCAAGTAAGTCACTCGGGAACAGATAAAGTTTGCTAGCAGTAAGGGCTAGAAAAACCTGAGTTCAAAATCCCTTCCTCGTTGGAGTATGGGCATTTTATACCTGTCCGAGTGTCCCTTTGCCTGCTTCCAGAAGGTGGTTGATTTTGAGGTGCCTTTGTTCCGTAGCGGGCGGAGAACAGGCTGACAGCGATAGGTCATAACCGATACTGAGCATGTCAGAGGTGTCTTGCCCGCTAGCCGCCTGCCAGGCGCGGCGCCACATGTGGCAGGTGGGCCTAGCTATGTCAGTCCTGTGCCGTTATAGGTTGTGGCCATGCGCAGCTGCAGTCGAGTGGTGGACCACGTGGTCGCTGCAGACGGTTGGTGGGCCACGTGGGTTTCAGGCGGCTCGAGGCAGTAGGACTTAAGGTCCGAGGCCGAGGGGACGCTAGGTCCGAGGCCGAGGCCGAGGGGACGCCAGACTC
>UESW01004779.1:491851-580276 GCA_900491605.1 Calamus simplicifolius
CTTCCACAACACAATGGGCCTGCTGCTTGTGGCTTTGCGGGTTCGAATTTTCTCGGGTTCGGATTGACTGCAACCCTAACCCGATCCAAGTTGTAAATCGGTCCGGATTCAATCCGAATCCTTCGGGTTCGGGTTAAGCAAATTAGAGTTTGAGTACTGCTGCAAATCGGATTCTGCGAGCCGGATTCGGATTGAACCCGGCCCAAGTTATACCCCTACACACGGCCAATGATGGGCATTTCTACGTTCACGGTGGTGTCATTGATGGCAAAGCCAATGAGGGAGGCTGCCTCTCCAGATAGCATGGAGACCTTTCGTCCCATCAGTCTGATCACCGTGGATGGATGCAAAGAAGGTGGAGATAAGTCCGGTGATAAAAAAAAAGGTTGAGAACTTGAGATATCAATCATGGATGCAGAGAAGGTTATACAACCCTTAATTGTGATCCCAAACTCAATCTAAATTTAGAAGAAAAAAATTTATGCATTGTGTATAATATAAAATACATATACTGTGCATGATAATCAACCATAATATATTAAAAATCAGATCAAATAATAAATCGGCTTGACATTTGGATCGTGGATCAATCGGTTCAACCGAATAAACCAATTTGATCAATCGAATGATATCATAATTAATTTTTAATTTAATAATATAAAAATAATAAAATATAAATATCAATCTAAGTGAAAAATTAAAAACCCAAAAAAAACTTAATCCTAGTTTTATTTATCAAAACTAGAAATATAAAAACTGGGATTGGACCGGTTCTTCAAAACTCGACTAGTTCAATGTGCTTTTTGATTTTCATCGAATTATATAAAAGTTAGCTTTAATAATAAAACCAGACCAATCGATCCGATCGGCCGATCCGGTCCTACTTTCAAAACCATGATTGACCATGCGCTTGTGACCGCACATGTCCAAGAATATATTTGTTCTTTTTTGCATCGTACGTGCGGTCGCATGCGAGTATGGTCAATCATCATGTGTGATGCTTGCGCTTCTACACGTGCGGTGCAATACATTTTCCTGAATTTATAGGGAGCCAGTTGTTATAGCTCGGCACAGACGGGCGCGCTAGGTGCGCGGACATGCATCCAAGCTGGCACACGGCTAGCCTAGCAACGCCCAGGCAGTTAGCCCAACTGGCAGCAGTGCCGTATTTCTTTCGAGAGATCTTCTTTAAGCGGTTCCTTGGAGCAATATCAGTCGTCCAACCATCATCCAACGACCAAGGAAGAAGCATACTTAGAGGCTCACATAAAGGGACTCAGTGATTTCTACGCGGATTCAACATGGATGGGCAACGATCTTTCGACCTATAAAAAGGAGGCATCGGTCACTATTAGAAAAAAATTAGCGAGAACTTAGCATGCAGTCTTGATCATCTACCTTGAGTGAGGTTGGTAGACGGCTTGACTAGCAAAGATCAAGGCCGTGCGGAGGTCTAGGCCAGGCGAGCTTGGATGCGAATGAGACTAGTGTTTTTAATAGTGAGGTTGGGATGGGCACATTGTGAGCTCTTTGTAAGGATAGAGAGGAGTGTGTGTGTGGCCTACGAGCAACCTCATTGTATCCAAAGTTGCTTAATGGAAAGTTCTTTGGTTGGGAAGGCTTTGCTTCCCGTTGTATTTGTGGGACTTGACTTGGGGTTTTATTTTATTGTTGTGGGGTCTAGGCTGGTTAGGAGAGGGACCTTCTAACGCCATCACCAGTAAACGCAAGGACCTAGTGGCCATAGGGAGCGCTTGCACATGCCGATTGAAAGCCCGGTGATAATTGGTATCAAAGCTCGGTTGAAGCAAGTTCCAAGCACAAGATGGCAAGGGTGGTTGGAGATCGTGTGATACATTTGGAGAGGATTATGGGCGATCCAGAAGAAAGATCAACCATGAATTTGGTAGCTATATGCACGAAGTTAAGCATATAGTTGACCGAGTTGCGGACTTCACACAATCAATTGATGGAGGCACACGAGGGGTTGATTCGTGACCTCAAGCATCGACATCTGCAACAGCAACAATCAGATCTGACCATGGAGGAGAGATTGGAGCTTCGGATCCATGCTTTGAAGGAGGAGTTGATCCGACAAGAGCATGAGGCGCGGAGTCCAGTTAACATGATCGGCGCTTCAGCAAAGGAAGCGAAGGTCCGGGAGCCTAAGGCCTTCGGCAAAGTCAGGAGCGCGACCGAGGTTGAGAACTTTATATGGGATATGAAAGCCTACTTCCATACGGCAAAGATCCCAGTGGCCGATCAGGTGGATCAAGCCTCGACATATATGGAAGGCAACACCAAACTCTGATGGAGAACCATGATGGCTGAGGATGTCGTGCGGGGCGTTCCAAGATTGAGGCATGGGAGATCTTCAAGAGGGAGCTGAAGGGTCAGTTCCTGCCGAGCAACACAAGTTGGCTTGCTCGAGAGAACCTGCGGAAGCTGCGGCAGACAGGGAGCATCCGAGAGTATGTGACACGGCTCAGCACACTACTTTTGGAGGTATCCAACATGACCAAGGAAAATAAGCTCTTTAACTTCCTCGCAGGCCTACAGGGGTGGGCTCAGGCAGAGCTTCGCATGAGGAGGTGAAGGATATTCCTTCAACCTTCGCAATAGCAGAGGCATTGGTGGGCTTTCGTAGCAGTACAACTTCGGGTAGCGATAGCCAGAGCAAGGACAAGCGCAAGAGTTCGTCACCACCGCGGGGTCGAGCAGGCAAAAAAGAGGGCATGCCAATACATGCAGCAGCAAAACCGAAGGCACGAGCAAATTTTAACGGATGCTTCATATGCAGAGGACTGCATCTGGCACGGGAGTGTCCAAAGAAACTGACGAGAGTAGCCGCCGTTACTAACCAAGAAGATAGCATCTGAGAGTTTGAAGGAAGGGCCAATAGTGAGGTTGTCCCTACTAATAGAAATTGAAACCTTGACCGCGATGGAGTAGAGCCAAGGTTTGATGCACATAAGGGCTCGGGTCAATGAAAGGACAGTATGGGCCTTGGTTGACGCCGGCGCGATGCACAATTTCGTGAGCCAAGGAGCGGCACACAGATTGGGCCTAGAAGCGCTTTCCAAGCCTTGTCAGGGAAAGCTCGTAAACTCCGAGGAGATGGAGTCTTTCGGCCAAGCAGAGGCCACATTGGAGGTGGGCTCATGGCGAGAGCGCTGCAGCATGAAGGTTCTACCAATCGACAATCTCGACATGGTGTTGGGCATGGATTTCTTCATCAATGCCAAGGCCGAGATTATGCTTCATCACGGAGGCATACTGATCTAGAGATGTAGACATCCTTGTTTCGTGCCAGCGGAGGGGCGAGGCAAGACGGTGAAGAGCTGGGATGGAACGCCCCACCATCAGACTTGAGGTTGCGCGCAACCTTGCGCCTAGGCGATGACATGTGTAGGCATTGGGGCGACGCGTGCGCGATGGACTTAGGCATGGTAGCCTGCGGCAAGAGACAGCAGGCGGGATGGCTCGGCGAAAGGACTATCTGATCGAGGAGGCATCAAGGGGAACACGTGGCAGGTGACCGCATTAGGACTCGGGAGACTTTGGCCGGTAGAGCCAAGGTGTGCGGCGACGAGGTGCGCCATGAGGATGCACGGCACTGCAGTATCAAGCCCCGGCATGGCTCGACGAGGGCATCAAAATTTCAGTGGGGGAAGGATTGTTACGGCTGGCCCAGGCGGCACGTGAGCATGCGGCCCAAACGGGGCGCGCCCAAGCGCACAGACACGCGTCCAGGCTAGCACGCAGCCAGCTTGGTAGCACCCAGACGGTTAGCTCAACTGGCAGCAGCGCTGTATTTCTTCCAGGAGATCTTCTTTAGGCAGTTCCATGGAGCAATCTCAGTCGTCCAACCATCATCCAACGGCTAAGGAAGAAGCATACTTGGAGGCTCACGTAAAGGGACTCTAAGGCGTAAAGGGATTCTAAGGCAGTGATTTCTATTTGGATTCAACACGGATGGGCAACGATCTTTCCACCTATAAAAGGAGGCACCAGTCACCATTAGAAAAAATCAATGAGCACTTAGCGTGCGGTCTTGATCATCCACCTTGAGTGAGGTTGGTAGATGGCTTAACCAGCGAAGATCAAAGCTGTGCAGAGATCTAGGCCAGGCGAGCTTGGACACAGATGAGACTAGTGTTTTTAATAGTAAGGTTGGGATGGGCACATTGTGAGCTCTTTGTAAAGGACACAGAGGAGTGTGTGTGGCCTATGAGCAACCTCATTATATCCAAAGTTTCTTAGTAAAAAGTTCTTTGACTGGGAAGGCTTTGCTTTCCGTATATCGTTGTGTTTGTGGGACTTGACTTGAGGTTTTATTTTATTATTGTGAAATCTAGACTGGTTAGAAGAGGGACCTTCTAATGCCATCACTGATAAGTGCAAGGATCTAATGGCCATAGGGAGCACTTGCACGTACCGATTGAAAGTCCGGTGACATAGTCCATAGCCTGGCCCAAAGTCAGTCTGGTTCGACGGGCCTCGGGCCGGATCCATTTCCGGCCTTATTTGAGGTGGGCATATTATTCCGTTCTATGTATGACGTCCACACCTTTTGTTGTTATACTTATAATCTAACGCTTTTCTCAGGATTGTTACGGCCGGCCTAAGCGGGCACATGAGCATGCAGCCCAAATGAGGCGCGCCCAGGCGCACAGACATGCATCCAAGCTAGCACGCAGCCAGCCTGGTAGCACCCAGATGGTTAGCTCAGTTGGCAGCAGCGCTGTATTTCTTCCAAGAGATCTTCTTTAGGCGATTCCATGGAGCAATCTCAGTCGTCCAACCATCATCCAATGGCTAAGGAAGAAGCATACTTGGAGGCTCACGTAAAGGGACTCTAAGGCGGTGATTTCTATGTGGATTCAACACGGATGGGCAACGATCTTTCCCCCTATAAAAAGGAGGCATCGGTCACCATTAGAAAAAATCAATGAGCACTTAGCGTGCAGTCTTGATCATCCACCTTGAGTGAGGTTGGTAGATGGCTTGACCAGCGAAGATCAAGGCTGTGCGGAGGTCTAGGCCAGGCGAGCTTGAACGCAGATGAGACTAATGTTTTTAATAGTAAGGTTGGGGCGGACACATTGTGAGCTCTTTATAAAGGACACAGAGGAGTGTGTGTGGCCTATGGGCAACCTCATTATATCCAAAGTTTCTTAGTAAAAAGTTCTTTGATTGGGAAGGCTTTGCTTTCCGTATATCGTTGTGTTTGTGGGACTGGTTAGGAGAGAGACTTTCTAATGCCATCACTGATAAGCGCAAGGATCTAATGGCCATAGAAAGCGCTTGCACGTACCGATTGAAAGTCTGGTGACACAGTCCATAGCCTGACCCAAAGTCAGTCTGGTTCGACGGGCCTCAGGCCGGATCCATTTCCGGCCTTATTTGAGGTGGGCATATTATTCAGTTCTATGTATGACGTCACATATATGGCACACCTTTCGTTGTTATACTTATAATCTAACGCTTTTCTCAGGATTTGATTTCATATTCCCACAATTCTCTGATAAAATTAAGATGCGGAGCATCCACCAGCCGAGGGAGAATCCTCCTTTATCCCTAGCACAAGTTAGTGGCCATCACAAAGTGGAAATAAAAGCAGATTCTTCCACAACCACAAGAATAAAAGCAGGAGCGTAGAAATAATAATTAAAGCACTCAGTCTCACACTTCTTCCTCCATTGCCAAGAATTGGGTTCCTGCAGCTACAGCTGAAATTAAGATGAGCGCCAACAGCCTCGCCTTGACCACCTCAGGAAGTTGGAGAGGCGGTGGCAACGATTACGGAACCTCCTCTCCCGAGCATGATCGGCACTGGAACAGGAACAGGCGCTCCGCCGCCGTCCCCTGGCCTCTGTACCCTCGGCTTGTAGGCTTAATTACTCAATCTATCTATATTATCTCTCATCGCCACCAAATTTAAAGAATTCTAACACCTTTATCTTGACTAACATTCCAGGATGAAGACAGGGGTATGTATGCTCCTTGGAGATTATTCGAGGAAAGAGTGAGGACTGGACCCTTTGGCTTAACGCGGTATGGACTACTATCACAATTGATCAGATTACGTACTAAGTTTAATCATGATCATAATTTAATTATCCATCGATCTCTAACCACCCTTGAGCACAATTTCGATTAATTAGCTTTCCATCACGACCTTATTCGCCGGTACGTGTCCTTGTTATTAATGGTGATGTCGAGGAAAGTGTGAACCCCAGGCTCCGACAGTTCATCGAGAACTCCCCGCCACGGATCCGGGCGGAGTGGCAACTGGGGCCGGCCAGCTCGGAACCGGAGGACCCTGGCCTAAGCGAGGAGGAGTTCAAGAAAGCCATGAAAAAGATCAGGAAGCATATATATAATCCTCCTTACCCGGCCAGGCGGAGGAGGGCATGGAAGCGAGGCGGCCTTTTCAGCAGGAGAAGCAGCAGCAACGTTGCTAACGAGGAAGAAGAAGAAGCAGACGAGAAGCAGGATGAAGAGAAGCAGTGCACCATTTGCTTGGAGACTTTTGTAGCCAACGAGCAAGTGCTGATGACTCCATGCAACCATATGTTCCACAACGACTGCTTGGTTCCGTGGGTAAAGAGCCACGGCAAGTGCCCAGTGTGCAGGCAGGTGTTCTGTGAGAGAAAGGAACAGACCGCGTTAGCACGTAGCAATATAATTGGTTACAATAACAACAGCGGCAACATTAACCATGGTGGGTACAGCAATAACGTACGCCATGCGCCGGCTGGAGATGGCGACTTTGCTGCGGACCTCGCCTCGCTGCTAAGGGCAATGGACGAGGCTTTCAACTGGATCAACTACTCGCGGCGTTAGACGGACGTGCGACCTTTTTAATTAGTTGTCTGTTAATTAACTTCCCTCTCTCTGCTCTGTTAACAAAGTAGTGATGGTCGTTTCTTATGTATGGGCATGCATGTATCCTCACAATAAAAGAGATTAAAAAAAAAAAAAAAAGCTTAGAGCGAGACTATGTATCGTCCTGAATTCCTCCACACCCGTTTAGATATTGCTACGAGTAGTGACATGCATGTGGTCTTATGATCCAGCCCACACAATTGGTCGATTTCATGGTAATTAGGTCTCTCCGCTTAGCCAATGACTGCTTGATGAAGAATGGCTAGTTATAGACATGGCGGCGCTTGTCCAATCCTCACGCTATATTAAATAATGAATAGAGTGGTGAAAGTAGTAAATAGATATTTAAAAGAAGAGAAATGTTAGTCTTGACTAAATATTTATATCCCAAATTTAGCTAATAGATATAGATTCATATAAAACCTTTCATGTGTGGCTGGATTTTTTTTAAAAAAAGAATTATGGTGAGAAGATCTACTATTTCCATGTTGCCGTCTATTTTCATGTTCTCTTCATGTGCAACGAGGTTGAAGAATTCAAGCACTGGACAAGCTGTGAGGAGATCGGCTTTACGTGATGAACCTAATCTCTCTATATTTACAACCTAACTAATAGCTTAATTTTTTCTTACAAGCTTGTATTTACACATTACTTTTATCCAAAGAGATGCATTTTAATGCATGTGTTTATCACTTCAAACTTTTGCGATTGAGATTATGTTTCTAAGGTTCAAAAAGCTGGATAACAAGAATTTCTACTAGTCCACGTACATTGACAACTAGATCAAGTTAATAGTTTCTGAACTGTTTGAGAATTGAAAGGAATATATATATATATATATATATATATATATACATAGAGAAAAGAACTAGTAGCAAGTTAGAAAAATTCCTAGCTTAATTTAAATAAATAAAATGAGGGCATGGTTTATGCACTAGATGGAAAGGAAGTATTCAAATGGTCCAATGTCTAATCATCAATTAAGCACTGAGCAACACATATGCATTAGCACACGAGAGCAGTGGTCAAAGTATTTGATCAAAAACTGGCAATGACAATGACTCTTTGCTACCTTAAAACAAAACCTTGGCCTTGACACATCCCTAATCTCGTTATACTCCTAGATAGATGTTAAATCCTTATCCAAAGTCAACCGAAATGATATCTTCTTAGATATATTCGTTTTGGATTGGGTTATATGAATGATACACATTTTATAAAAATCGCATGAGCCTAAAGAGGCTTGTTAATGAGTTCAAATGTTATCCAAATATTTGTATATATATCCATAGCTCTAAACATTTTTCTTTGATGGATTCAATTACATATATCTGCTGTTTTTTGTATGCCAAAATTTATATCCATAATGGTCAGCCATGTATTGAAAAATAATAATAAAAAAGGGATCAATCAAATATTTACAGTCAATTTCACCCACACGAGTGATTGAATGTATCACTGCCATGAAGAAGGGCAGTAACCATATTCCATCCTAATCAAGCTAAAAATTGCCGAAGCCATTTGGCTTATTGCGATGCTTCGCTTGATCCTCGGTTTGTTCTGTTCAAGAACGTAGTGAACTGGCATCGCATAAAGAGAAGAGGGGGTGGTGGGAAAAGAGAAAAAGAGGAGTTATGCATGACATAGTCCTCCAAAGAGACTTCCAAGTATCAGAAATAGAGACAACGCGACAAAGGAAACAAAATTTTGCACAATACTATAATCCACATGGCGTGCCATCATCCACCATAAATGAAGGCAAGCATTATAGAAAGAACATCAAATACCAAAGAAAGCTCTCACAACACTCGCCAACCTTGTTGCACCTGACCCAATGCTCACTACGACAGATAAGCAGTTTGTGTCAGTTTGTGAGCCCATCGTCTCTTCATCAGCTACACTTGATGTTTTCTTTTCTTTTTCTTTTTTTAAGGTAAAAATAAAAATGCCTTATAAGTGTAGTAATTCTCTAGCACTAGAGTATATCCTGTGAGAAATCATGGAAACATAAGTTGTCCACGACCTAGAACTCTACTGAAGAGCATTTGTTTATCACTATATAATTCCCAAGCTCCAAAATTATTACATGATACATCAATCTCATCAAAATCCAGCTCATTAGTCCTCTAAAGTCAGAGCAAATCTACCACTTGGCTGTCAAAACTCCATACGTGTTGCCAAAACATGAGATGCATAGATTTCAAACGAACCTATTTTGTTAGTTTAAAGGAACATGGGAATACAATCTAACAAAGAAGTTCAGAAAAAATTATGGATGATAAAGCAAAACCATCACATTTGCATGCAGGGACATCAGGTGGGGTTTCTGGTTTAACTAGCACATAGACGAGATTTTAGAAACAAGGACAATGCAAACAGGAATCTAGAAAAGGCAGTCAATATGGGGAAAAAAGAATAAAATCTTACAGGATGAACAAATTTGATACACGCTAGAACGTGTGCAAAACAGTATTATCTTACTAAAAAAGTTGGTGCAAAAAACTAAAAAAATAGTATTAAGAGAAAGTTATACAACTATAAATAAACAGATTGATGTGTGATAAATAGATTAGGCCCATGGACCAAGGATCAGCTTATGCCTCAGCCTAGTTAATCTTGGTTATCAGACAACTTACAATTGGTGATCCATAGGATTCCTCATGGTGTACATTTATTTTAGGAATGGACATTGTTCATCAATCTAGAATAATCAAATTTAATGGAAATCTATGAAAAAAAGAGTTTAAAACCAGTAGAACTTGAGAAAGCAAATCAATATTGTTTCATGGAGACATATACCAAAAGATGAGGCTTCAAATGGAAATCTAAGGAGATGATCAAGTTATGATATCGATCTTACCATAGAAATGACAATAGATAACAACTATTTAATATATGCATGACTTTAACATAGAAACATGCAACACCAAATTATCAACATGCTAACATAAGGTAACTAGTTCATAACAAGATATTTGCATCCTTTAGATAAAGTACCTGACAGAAACAAAAACTTTAATCTTCATTCAGATAAAATACCTGAAGTAAACAAAACAATTAATGAACCACCAAACCGAACCATTATTCATGTACTATGGCACTGGTAATGAACACCATGAAGGCTTATGAAGATCTGAATCCCTCCTGTTTTATCCTAATTTTCTCCTATTTGGATTTTCGATCTGAAACATTACTCCAAAACAAAGCATTAACTTGTATTACAAGCACCACTCCAAATATTCTCTCACAGTTGAGATACATCTGATATCGACAAAATGTCATACCCACTAATCTTCAACCATCTGAAGCTGCAAGTCATACATGATACATATGATGTGGCATAAGATAGACTTTTAGGCATCTGAAAGCCTCGCCAACCCTATATTATTAATCTTAGTGGCTCTTTGCAAAAACACCCATACCATATTAAATTGGGTTTTAAGAAATCAAGATTATGCTAGAGAGCTCAACTGATCACCATGAATTCTGACCCACTTGATTTAACAACAGATATTCCAACACGAGCATGAACTGAAAACAGTGCTCAGTAATGTTGACAAGGCCAGATAGAAGATGGTAAGTGTGATGCCCCTCCTAATAGTCCCACATTGAAAAATTAGGAATTGGTTGTGTGGTTTATAACCGGTTAAGCAAGAAAGACAAGGCACCAATTGGATCCCTTTTTGGGCTGTGGTGGCCCAAGTTGGTGTGGACCTTGTCCGTCTTGCTTTCTTGTAACGAAACGGGCCCATGGGCCCGGGTCGTTACAATATAGGGGATAGGAGCCACCTCTTGAACCTGTGGGGGCCACCTCTAGAATCCTGCCTGCCTGGTGGTTGTGATCAATTGCCTCTGGCGATGAGGACGTCGCCTCTATAAGGGGGGTAGATTGTGATGCCCCTCCTAATAGTCCCACATTGAAAAATTAGGAATTGGTTGTGTGGTTTATAACCGGTTAAGCAAGAAAGACAAGGCACCAATTGGATCCCTTTTTGGGCTGTGGTGGCCCAAGTTGGTGTGGACCTTGTCCGTCTTGCTTTCTTGTAACGAAACGGGCCCATGGCCCGGGTCGTTACAGTAAGGTTCACTAATGAGTTCTCCATATTATCGTGGAGTCCAAATAGAGGATGGCAAATCAAATGTCTTTGATACAACAACATAACTGAGCAGTCAGATTAATTCTACCAAGAAGCTTCAAAAAATCAGAGAGAGAATGTATTCATATGATTCTCGAACAATTTTGAAGCTCAGATGGACTTTTGGCACAACCAATGTCACGTCCAGGGAAGTCCTTTCATAGTTCAATTGCTATTTGGGGTAATACTTGTTATTATGGTTATTCAAGGGTGAGCAATCAGGTAATATTTGCTTGATACATCAACATCATTGAGCAATCATATTATTGCTACCAAGGAGAAGCTTAAGAAAAACAGAGAGAGAGAGAGAGAGAGAGAGAGAGAGAGAGAGAGAGAGAGAGAATGTTTTCATAAGATTCTGGAACAATTTTGAAGCTCAGATGACTTCTGGCACAACATATATAACGTCCAGGGGGAGTCCTTTCATAGCTCAATTGCTATTTGGGATAATATATGTTATGATGGCTATTCAAGGGGGAGCCTTCACAAAATGGTAAGGTTGCTCCATGTAACCTGGGCAACATGGGTTATTCACCAATTACAACAACCGAAGTGCAAGTTGGAGTCCAATTGGAACATAAATTTAAGGTTTGCCTATTTTCATTTTTTGATAAAGGAAGATTCATGGCATTAGAAGTAGGGCTATCAGTTGATCTGAGAAGCTTGAGATCCAGATTACATTAAGCTTGAATCAAGCTTAGCTGTATAAAGATCAAAATATATCATAATATTAAACATTCATAGGATCAAATTCTATTGGGATCCTCCCTTCATGGAGATTGGGATGAAAATTAATTTGATGGAGTTCTACACTGACCTACATAAACAGGATAGATGCAAGAGTTTGTCGTTAGGCACTTGGAGGTAGGTTGATCTATGCCAGGGACTGTAACTTGTAGGTTGAATATGTTACAGGTAAAGAGCTCAGAGAAGCTCATGTTGAAGGTGGTAAGGATGACCTTGGGTTCAGCAAGAAGAGTATGATGGAAATTTTTTGTCTTAAGAGGTGGATTGAAGTAAGAGGGGAAGGCTCAGTAACGTGATGATCCATTGCATAGCTATCAATTTGATGCTGAGGGGAATCAGCCTGACAGAAATTAGCAATAAAACATAGACAAAGAAATTTCCTGCAGATTTGATGGAAACCAGGGAAGTACACTCTGATGTAAGAATTTCATTTCTTAAATCAAACATATTCCAACAGGGATACATCAATGTGTGGAGACAGCACTGTAAGAACATAGATCTTGTGAGAGCCAAAACACTTATCTCAATTGCATAAAAAAATATTGAATAGGTTTGGGTTTCTTTACTGAACTTAGCCTGGGGATTGCTCCACCAAAATGAAAAGCTTTGCCAATGCTCTAGCCTATAAGAATTCATGGAGCTTGATGCGTTCAGCTCAGCATATGCTATGAAGCCTACTTACAAAGCATTAAAAAAAATTAAGTATGCATCAGCAAATGAGATATTTTTTATAGTCTTGAATGAGGTTAAGCTCAAGCAGAAAACATCAGATATGGAGGAGTTTCATTGACCAATTTCTTCACAAAATGATAAAAATAAGAGATATAATATAAAAGAATATGGATTGTATTTTCATTCTTCCACTTTTTGACCAATGCACAAAATTTCCTAAAATGACTGACATAACAAAGTAGAGAGAGAGAGAGAGAGAAGTAATACATGAAAGACCACTGCAATGATGCAGATATGTCTTATACATCATTAGATTATAATCAAATATGAATCATGAATTTACCTTGGGAGATCTGGCATGAAGGCATCTTCCACATGCAACAAGCTTTGATAGAGAATGTGGCCTCCGTGTCCTCATTCTCAGATTTGCGTGCTGTAGAGGCAACTTATAAAGTGAACAACATGCCAATCATGAAAAGGGAACCACATACAAACAGAGAGAGAGAGAGAGAGAGAGAGAGAGAGAGCAACTTTAGCTTTTAGCATCCCTCACAAAAAATCTTTTAGAATTAATTTTCCTAATGATCAAAATTATAAATGAATAATTATTCTTTCTATATTAACTACCTGCACAAAGATATCAAGTTATGTCTATGGCAACGGCAAACACACACATTACAACTAAAGCCCATAATGAAAACTACTGCAACTTCTTGTTTTCAGCATCCCTCACATAAAGAATCCTTTAGAACTGATTTGCATAACATTAAAAACAACAAAGGATGCATATTTTTTCTATAGTAATTACTTGTTCAAAGATATCAATTTATGTCAATGACCATGGTAACCACATCAGACACGACATATACATGTGAAGCACTGACATTCCAGGACTGGATTCTTTGTAACCAGGGTGGTGTCACCCCAAGGTTAACGTGCACAGAAGTGGCCTGTAGGGTGTGGACTGTGCGTGCATCACCTGTTCCAGAGAATCTGCACTCACATTCAGTAACTGTCAAAATATGTTGGAAATGTATTGATTACATAATTAGCTAGTTCCGTTCTTTATTAGGTGTGCAAAGATGCAGAACCATCTACCCCCTATTAGAAATTAACAAAAGAAGAAGAATAAGAGTTTCTCATGAGTTCAGATAATGACAAAATACCAAGCCAATTTTAGACCATACATCCATCAATTTAACGAAAATGTTGATTAATTGGTCAAGAAATCTAGACTGCAACTTGTGATAGCAGGTGCGATCCAAGATGTTTTTTAAAACATCAGAAGTAACAAGAAATTAAATTGTTGTTGTCATTGATAAGAAGCTAATCAGCCTCTATTCTAATGACTCTTAAAAAATTCACATGCCACTGAAAGATGTTATTATGCATGCAAAGATGCAATACATGAAATTTCAGTGATATACCTTTGCTTGAGTTATCCTAGAAGTTTTCCAGCAAAGCAAGCTTCGCGATCTGGGCTCCAATCGCCTGTATAATCAGGGAAACTATCAATACGACCAAACAAGCTTATTTCTCAAAGTATAGTGGACATAATAAATTCACCCAGGGCTTCACATGCATAATGGAAATCTAAAAAACAATGCTCAGTAAATGTGTGGAACCCATTCTTTCAAGTGCATGACATACTAGCATTGTTCCAAGTATAATAAAAAAAGGGCAACAAAAATTTCCACATACAAGGACCAAGTGATGTTATGATTTAAAGTTTTCCACCATCTGTTATGAAATGAAAATTGCTGTAAAAAATTGTTGGAGTGTGTAGCCTTTCATACATAAATTACAAATTGAACATGATTAAATGCTGTCCACTACTTATTATTTTACAAGTTGTATGATTCTATGCATGTATTGCACAAACAGCTTGGACCCAACTCAATAATACTCTCTCTCAACTTCCCTCCTGTTCAACCTGTCCATCAGAAGTTATCAAGCACCAACATTTAAATGGACATAATTAGCCATTCCTCTTCTATGTTCTAAGTCTAGATAGAAGTTCCAATCAGAAGCTCAAGAGAAAAAGAAGCAGGTGGACAGGAAAAATATTATGGATCCCAAGTAATGAATGGGATAAGGATTTGGGAACCTCGATGTCACAATCAGACTGGGCAATACAAAGGCAAACATATAGAAAAGAACGATGCTGGACCTCAAGCAGATTAGGTAAGATTTCATTAAAGATCAGATCCAAATATGAGACAACATGGAGGAAGGCGTTTAGTAAAATAAGTGCTTTAATCAAAGCTGAGTCTCATTCATGAGAAATATGCAGCCTCCAAGGCATTTTTCGGTATAGGATCGAATTTTGTAATCTAAGTTGGATTTGATGGGTTGGGCTACCATGCAGTTTTAAGAAGTGGTGCAATAGTTTAAGTGAATGAAATATGAGTACTAATTTGGCACCGCCATAATACAAAATAATCAACTTTTTTTAGGAATGACAAACAAAACATTCTTAATGTTATGTGATCTTTAAAATGGAAACTTCTGTTTTTTTATTTTTTTGACTATACAACTTTCAGTAATGTTTATCTTGGCTTATTTAATGATTTATTAAATAATGTAAAATTAACTATACTTCAGTACTCACAATTATCCTTGTGCCTATTCAAGTGGTAATGGGTCAAGCTAGGTTAGATTTGACTTGGGTCAAAAAGCCCTTAACCTGGAACTTAAGTTTATAATCAAGTTGAAGGAAAAAAATATCCATACCCAATCCATTTTATTTTTATGGACTGTACTGAACCTGTTGTTCCAATAAGGTTTTACTCATCAATTATGTATGTTAAAAGGTGACAACAAGATTAGCAAGAGGGAACCAGGTTTGGGGATCCAAATAATGTTTGCGTGTATATGTGCATTACATGCACGCATGCACGCACGTGTTGTGTGTGTGCGTGTGAGAGTGACTTATAACTATAAACTGCAAGGCCTCTCAAATCACCCAAATTGAGTCTTAGCTAACCTGCAGCCCACCGCACTGCCACCACTGTTCTATGGACTTATGCAGTGGCATAAGGGTATGTCCAACGTATGGGGACCCAGCGTGACCAACAAACTGAGGAAGTAAACGTGAACCTGAACCAGTTATAATCAAGTCAATTTTTATGATCCACTCACTTCATTTGGGTTTAGATAGGTTACAAGTCTAGGTATGAAATTGCCGAATCTACATCTCTCCCTTAAAATACCAGGACTTTGTGAACAGCAGCAAAAGAGAGTGTATTAGTCTGATAACTAGCATGGTCATATGTGATGCACAAGGGAAACATGTATGGCCATGATCACCTAATAATCATAAGTATTTTATTATTATACATAACTTGGAACATATAATCCTATTTTGTTTGGCATGCTTTGCTTGTTACTCTCTTTCTCTCCCTCAAAAACAGGGCAAGTCCTCAACAAGGTTATCCTTATTAAACATTGGAGTATATATAGCAGATAGTTGAGATTTGGAGAGTCATACTAGTGTTATGCATCTTGTAATCATCATAAAAAACTCATGGATGGACACCTCCCAATGTGGGCCCAGGTCTTTTACATTTTAACAGTATAGATATGAGAGTCTATATATGTATTGCAGGCAAAGATATTAAAAGCAAATCAAAAAAAAATTACTATAATTAATTAGCTTGATTAGAAAGATCAACAGATATCAACCGTCCATTAGCTAAGGGAAGATTTTTCAAATTAAGAAGTGGATATGAATACCATAGAGGGTAAAATAGTTCTTACCAAACTCAATGCAAGTCAAAGGTGGATCTGTGGCAGTTAAGCAACCGCTCAAAATTGAATGATCTTTGAAAATGTTAAAATAAATAAACAGGTGCTACAAGGACCCACTCAAGTTTGATAATATTAAGATCACATTCAGGACAATATTATCGGTAGCAGTGTTGCTTCTGGGAAAAAAAAAAAAAAGAATAGAACTATTTGTTTGTGAGGATATCTACATTTCCATCTGACAATTTTAGAACAATTTGTTTGAGAGGGTCTCTACATTTTCCATGTAACAATTCCCAAGTTACTTAATGAGAAGGATTTTTTATATCTTAACTCGAAAGATGGTGAAAGCGTAATAATATTTTCAGCATAAAGTAGATATCTCTGATTTTCTATATGCTTTCTTATCCAACCGTAAAAACTAATACAGCATCTTTAAAAGAAAATCTAGTTTCAAACTAACTGTGGAAATGAAGATTGACACATAAAAAAATAAATATGCATATGGTAATTGCTCTTAATTTTTATTTTTTCTACACAACAAAAAGCAACTACCAGAGCAATCAAAAGATACTATGGATAGAAACTGTGATTCCAATACTTACAAGTTCTCTTGTTCAAGCTTTTCAGCAATTGATATTGCTTTGTGCCTAGACCACCCACCTCGCTGTGAACAACCTTCTGCCCGTTGAATGACATGTGCAAGGGATACTTTTCCTCTAATCAAGCTTTGTCTCTGATACTGTTCTTCACTTTCCCTCCTTTCTGATAGAGGAACCAAGTTATCTTGGTGCTGTGAAGTTGAAGCTTCTTCATCCTTTACACCTTCAAGTGACTTTACCCTAGGTCTTGTGGTATCACTAGATAATTCAATGTTCCCATGCTCTAGAGGAGAAGCTCCTGTTTCAATGATTTCACCTTCTGCCATTACATAGGGATCAGAGTGCAGCCATCTACCTTGACTGGAGCTTATTCCTTTAACACTATTTCCTTTTGGAAGCCTTCTTATAAGATTTTCAGACCCTGAATAAAGTGACATCTGATTGGTGACAGACTGCCACTTTGCCATCTCGGAAGAATCATTATCAGGAGCAGGCAAAACATGTTGATTTTGGATGTCTGTATTCGCATGCTTCCTAGATTCGCATCTGATTTCAAGTATTACTGTAGAAGAAAGTACAGATTCAAATGCTTGTAAAATCTGTCCTCTGAACTTCTCAGCTTTGGATTTGTTTACATGTGAGCTGAACAGCAATTGCACAGTAGGGGCTGCAACGGGAAAAGCAATAAAATCAATCATTCAACTTTTAGCCATTGAGTGGATATTTTTTTAAGCAATTCAAGAATTTTCACTTGAATGAAAAGTTTTGTAAAACAGCCTTAATATATGTACACGAAATGTTGTGTAGTTAGAAAAATATATGTACAAAAGATGAATGTTGTGAAAATGAAAATGTTAAAATGGATGTATTAAATGAAATCATTCATAAAAAAGTAGAGGTAGCTTCAATCAAGGATAAATTAAGGAAATAACGACTTAAATAGTTTAGAAATATGTAACATAGGCCTAGAGATATACCTGTGCGAAAGAGTGACTTGATACAAGTAGAGAAAAAAAGAGGTAAAGGTAGACCGAATATCACATAGGAGGAAGTGGTAAAAAAAAGACTTAAAATTTTTGCATCGTACAAAAAAATATAATTTAAAACAGAACTGAATGGAGAAAAAGGATTCATATAGTTGATCCCAACTAGTTTAGGATTAAGGTTTTATTGTTGTTGTTGTTGTATTGCAAGATATATTCAGAAATGCGCATGGTGAGGCAAGGACCACAAGCATTATGCAAAAAAAGTTAACATTTAACAAAGAGAATTTTAAGCTAATAATCCCACATTTAAAATCTTAATCTAATGTCAGTCTTTCCACATCTATCAGAGCTTTTAAATAACAACAATAATGGAGAATAGTTCAGGATGTGCGGTGCATCTGCCCTCTTCCATTTTTGCAATCCAGAGTTCTTCGAACCGGAAGCAAAGAGGTGCACAGCTTGCTCTTATGTCTAGTTTCAAAGCCAACACTAGCTGCAATTTTCTTTTTTCAAATTATAATATCATAAACAAGTTCTATTTTTTTCCCTCCTGGCAGAAGGGCCCATAGGAAATGGACTACATGACTTGGCAAAGCCCTTCCACCCTCAAAACATGGGAAGGGTGGAATTTGAACCTTGTTCTCCAGTACAACCACCAGGAGTCATTTCTCAGCTTGACAAAATGGCAACTTCAAACAAGTTTTACAGTTTACTAGGGATGAATATACAACTTCCATGTAGGATAAGAAAAGCAATGAGGACTGAACAGATCAAATAACCTTAGCATGCAAGAATCTTTCCATAAACTATTGAAAGATTAAGCAAGCTCCATACCAAATATTAGCTATCAGTATTCTTCTTTGTTGTTCATTGTTTTTACAGGCTCTCCTGCCAGCAGTTTCTCAAATTATTTTAACAATTTAAAAAACAGCTAGCAAACAATATTGAAAGAAGATATAGACAATATAACAATACATGTTACTTGTTTTATGGAAATTAAACATGATAAGGTGAAAGGCAGGATGCACAAAGCAACATGTATTCAAGATCTTACCAGCACTTAGGTTGACTGAATTTAGCATGCTTTATGGTCGAAAAATTGCCTCAGCATATTTGTTTGAATATTTTCATATTATTTTCACAGTTTTGATCAAACCATAATACAATATTCAAAGAATAACTTGACACCATGGGCCTCTTTGGAGTAGCTATTGAGAATTAGTTGATAGCTAGTAGCTAGTAATTGATAGTTGATAGTTGTTAGCTATTTTTTAATGAAGTGTTTAATTGAACCACCATAGTTGTTGCTGTTAAAGTGTGAAATGACCAGTAAGGATATATTCCTTTTTTTAAATATAATGTATTATTTCTCATCATTTCTTTTGTCAATGAGTTATATAAATAATGAAAAAAGAGCTTAAAACACTAATTGATAAATAAGCAATTCCATATCCACAAATATAAATGACATAATTAATTCATACAAATCTAAAACATCTTAATATTGAGCTCTTACTTTCATTAAACTAAACGCAATTCTAATACATGAAGTGGAGGGTTTGAGGGGGGAGGGGGGAATCTATCATAGAAATGGAGGAGATAGCGGAAGGCAGAAAGTTTAGGGAAAGAAAAAAAAAAGAATTTAGTTTGATCGATAGAGGCATTCATGTCATTATAATTTTTATTTTGACCCTTAAAGCAGTTGTTAAGTTTAATAGCCATTTTATCTAGCTGATCCCAACAACCAGCTTTTGCGAGGCCAATAGCCGCCAGCTGGACCCAACAATTAGCTACCAGACATCCTTGAATCAGCTGTTGGAGGCCAACAGCAGTAGCTGGTCTCCAACAGCTAATCCAAACAGGCCCTACAACTAAATGTGATGTTTCTTGTTGTGAAAATGAAACACAACAATGTCACATGCAGGATACATAAACTTGCATGGATTCAAGATCTTACCAGGACCTAGGCTGACTGAATTGAGCCTTCCTTCTTGATACAAAAATTGCCTTAGCATGTTTGATTGAACATTCTCAAGTACTGCTCGCCATATCTTTTCATTTTCCCTGTTGGTTTTGCCATAATTATATCCTTCACCTGCTTTAGTAGTTCCACCAGACAGCATAAGACTGCATGGGTTCTGCTTACCATGTACCGCTCCAGCAAGCTGATTACTGATGATCTTATTATTACCATGGACTACATTGCCACCTCTGTTGCTATGACTTCCTGTTCCACGTCCTCCTGACAAGTCCCTGTCACAAATACACATCTCATCCTGCTCATTAGTAAAATTCCTAGGCTTATCTCTGTCACTGTAGTTGTTTAGGACCCACGGGGTATGGTTGACACTAGCATCTGCAGAAGAACTTGGCAACATATACTGTTGATCTGGAGCAAGTTGAAGCAGAGCAGCTGTAAGCCAAGTCAACTTGTCATTCGACACCCTCAGCTGTTTTTCAGCTTCAGATAGCGTTTTCAAAGCCTGACGCAATTTTTCCATATCTTCTTTGGATACTGAAACAATCAAAAGTTAAGACACTAATAGGTTGTGCAAATCCTAGAAGAACAATAAGACACTCATGATAGCATAGTAGCATATTTCAGCAAACTGAGCTGAAGTAGGATGGACCTAGTCAATTCACATGAGAAACATGCTGTACCATCATGCATCATGATTTACTTTCAACAAAGTTTAGCAGAAGATGAAACTCAATAAAGTAATCCAGTATTTGCTTTCAAAATATAAAGGTTGAAGCAAAAAGAAGTTTTCACTCACAGGTCAGTCGGCGAAAAAACTTTCTTCGTCGTCTTGCTTGTGTGAATACATAGCTACCGGCAAGGATATCAGTAATAATTGTAGCAAGTTGTGACATTAATGCCAGAGGTTCCACTCCAGTTTCCATTATCTCTCTTAAGCTCTTCACAGTGTTCACAGTGTCTGCAGATAATGCCAAATCAAGCAGATCCACCAATTTTTCATCAGACACCAAACCAACCTGGGAAATGAGAAAATAACATTAAGAACCGTTTATATCAGATACTGTAGATCTGAAGTCAGTTCTATAAATTAAGATTTTACTACAGCTGACAAATAAAGTAAATCCCCTCATTAAGCGAATTAAAGTTATTTATGCACAGCCCTGATGCCTAATCTACAGAATCCTGGTGTCTAAATGCATCACGCAAAGCCAGTGGTTACTTCATCACTCCCCTAAATCAAACAGCAGTTGGAACTATGAAGATTGAGGTCTCACAATTCTAATGTGGGGTTATCACCACCATCTGCACTTGGAAATCAAATCTTTTGAACTGTTTATGACACAACACAATATTGCTAAGGCATAGATAGTATCTTTTTTTTTGTTCACAATAACCATATTTACAACTGAAATACAAAATGCAGTTGCAATCATTCTGTCCTTCACTCCAAATCTCTCTTTCCGAATCATCCAAAATCAGCCCATAAGATTCTTTTTAAGCTTTTGAAAATTTAAATACTGATTGATGTTAAGTCCCTTGACACTTTAGTGAAAGGAATAGTCAAGTTCAGCAAAATCTATTTTGAATTTAGAAATGCAGATGATAAAAAATTTTGGACCAGGTCCAGAGATATACTGATTAAATATGTAAATTATGAAATTAAATCTAGAAAATTGAGACAATAGGAATAGTGAATGACTTACAAGCTCCTGAACAAGAGGAAGAGAGATTCTTTGCCCAAGCAAACTCAGCTGATCAAGGGTCATCACAGCATCTCTTAAGGATCCATCTGATCGTGATGCTATGAGTTTCAAAGCATCCTTGTCAGTTTCTAAGCCTTCACTGGTTGCAATCCACCGCAAGGTAGAGATGATATCGGAGTCTTTCAGTTTTGGAAAAAAGAACTTCTGGCACCTGGATATGATTATATGAGGCAAATGGTCAAGATTCAAACTGACAATGATAAAAACCACGTGCCTGGGTGCTCGCTCAATGATCCTTGAGATGGCGCTCCATGAATTAGGGGGCAAGGCATCGCAGTCATCAATAATGAACACTCTATATTGAGATGACAATGGTGATAGCATCACATTGTCAAGAACATCCATAAAGTTCTCAAAGTCAAAGTTACCAACTGGCCCCACTTCCAGCAAATTTTGGCTCTTACCCAAATTATGTGAGATGCAGGAAGTACAAACATCACAAGGTTTGGGATGCTCCATAGAATGACAATTCAATGCTTTTGCCAATACACGAGCACAAGATGTCTTCCCTGTTCCATGAGATCCATAGAAGACATAAATCAACCCAACTTTTTTTTTTAATACAGCATTAGAAAGAGCTTGCACAACTAAGTTTTGACCCACAAGATCTTTGAAGGTTCTTGGCATGTATTTCTGGGTCAGGCTTCGATGCCTACCATGGTGGCACCCTCTAGATTTCCACCGATTACCTGACCCTGCTTCAGATGCAAGGTCAGAGTCTTCATGTCTTAAGCCGTGATTGGAAAAAATTCCAAGTTCGCCAGAAAAATCCTGCATCAAATAGGGTTTCGCATGGCCATCCTGAGATCCTGATGCCTCGACTAGTAATAGTTGCGCCTCTGAGTCAGAGCTTGTTGATGGACTAAAATGATTGGATGCAATTTGAGGCATGTTTGAAGTATTCCCTCGTCTCTGTCCAACAGGGCCTTCAGCTTTTCTCAGCCTTGAATCAGACAGCCCACAGGACAAACTCTTTCCTGCCAGATCTAGAAATGTTTTTCCTCTATGATGAATCCTTGACCAATTCCATGGAATCCCACATACATGTCTTGGCGCACGTGCAAATTCTAGCTCAGCATCCTCTTCTGGCCCTTCCCCTATGGAACCCTTCTGTTGCAAGGCAACTTGAGCCAATGATTTTGAGTCAGTAACATATTATTTTGAGCTCCCACACTTCTCAAACTAGTAGAACCACGAGCTCTTCTCGCACCTTTAAACCTACTACGCTTCTTCCCCATGTTCAACCCATTACAGTGGCCAAAACTGCTTGCTTCTGGCCCCTCATGGATTTTCTCTTTACCGTGTGCCTCCCATTTTGGCGCAAGTGAAGAGGATTCCTCGTTTCATTGTCTGTATGACCTGCAACCTCCTCCAACTGCTCTGAAAGAGTCTTGAGACGGGCACCCCGTCCACGGGTAGCCCTCTGGGCAATCCTTTTGTCCTTCGACTCCACCTTTTGGCGAAAGTCTACAGGAGAATTCGCTCTTCGATGTGAAGTATCACTCTTCTGATTCTTTGTGCCGCGTTCTTCCCCTTTACTTATTTCAGCATCCATATCTCCACCCTCGTTGCAATCGCCGCTCGGCTCTGCATCAGCGACTTTTGACGTTGCAACACCTGCGGTCCGCTGTGAGCTTGTGGACAATCGTCCAGCCTCCCTTTGCCCATCAGCACCTATAGATCTCCTTCCACCGTGCACTGCACCATCCTTTGCCGGTCTCTTGGTGTAGCTGCCGACAATGGAAGGGGAAAACCAAGATGCAGGACTGGTGGAGGGATCTCTAAGGGATCTCGACCTCTGAAGAACCATGAGATCCCTCATGAGGGATCTCTCCGCCGGGTTGGGGCTGTGGCGGTGCATGTGGTTCTTCAAGTGGATGCAATTGGTCAGGTGCACGTGGTTGCGGAGGTGGTCGCTAATGGCACCATACTCGTCATTGAGATGATTGCTGATAGCACTGCAGTCATCTTTAAGAAAATTCCCGCCCACCGCCCTGGTCATGATCAAAACCTAATCGAGTCTTCAAGCAGCAATAACAGTAACAAATCACCCAATAAAGGCATAAAAACTATTTAATGTCTCCAAATTGCCGTCTTTGGTCTTGATAACAACAATGCCAAGCCATAGTATCCATTTCATCTCATTCCTTTCGACCAATGGCCGCGAAATCAAGTCTCATTTGCCTTCCCCCTTTAATAAAAGACAGAATATAACCCCGCATTAATTCAATCCCTGAATTCTTGAACTTGAAAACAGGAACGAAAACTCTTCAGGCTCAAAAAGTTCAAAAAAAATAATTACGAAGACTCTGCAAGAACTCAGGATCCATTGAAGTAAAGCCAGCAAAAGAATATAAATAAAGTAAATGATAAATTATTTTTCTTCATACGGCCAAAATATTGAAAAAAGAAAAAAAAAACAAGAAAAAAAAACTCGCTTGAAGCCGAAATCGCGAATAACCCTAAGAACTACCCAAATGACCAGTAAACCAAATATATCGGATCCGAAATCAAGAACTATCCCGCAAAATAAACCCGAAAAAGAGCTCCAAATCGCGGCTTTACATCCGGCTCCTGTTCCAAGAATTAAAACCTAAAACCTCCATCGTTTCGGACAATTTGAACGCCAAGAAACATCAAAGACGACAGAGAAAGCTCATCCGAGGAGAAGAGCAGAGCCACTCACCAGAAAAGATACTCCCGCGCTTCGCAACCTCCGCCCGCCGAGCGGATGTCGATCCCTCGGCCGCTCTATTCTTCTTCTCCGTCTCGAAGCTTCATATGTAGTCGCTGACGATTTCAAAGAGAGAGAGAGAGAGAGAGAGAGAGAGGGTGTGTTGGGGGAGGGAGGCCTGCGACCCGCGCACGTTGTACAGGCGGGCGGTGCTTTCGCCTGGTGGAGTACCATAGCCACTGGAGACGGACTTTCATAGTTTTGACTAATATGTTTCTTTTTTTTAATTTAATTGTTTTCTTATATTGGCAATCTAGCCGTCCGATCGACCGGACCTAATGTTTGATTTGGCGTCCACGTCATTCTCGGGACAATTTTCATGCTTTGTACGGTCCTGATTGAAGGGATCTTTTGAGATTTGAGGAATAGCAGTATTATAATTGGCACCAATTGGTAATTATATATAATACTAATTTTAAACAACATGATGGGGAGCGAGGGCGGGGCGGGGAGGCCTCGCCATCGCAATCATTAGTATCGGCATCTCCACCTGAGAGATGACGACAACGACGGTCGCGCGATGCACGTGCTCGGTCCAGAGGCTGCCGGGTGGGGTAACACGTGGCTGCAGGAAGGGTACTTTGGGTAACTTTCTTCGCGAAGATCGATCAGGAGCCGTCGGATTGATGATTGACCGCTGGGTGAGAGGGAGGGGAGGTGAGACCGTGCGAGGGGGGAACGAGAATGGTCTACGCTACTGTGATGCGGTGAATTCGTAGCGAATGGGAGGGCGGCGGGGCCCACACATCTAACCAATAACGGTCAGAAACGCTGAGTTGGAACGTGAGGCGTCGTTATTTGCGCTTTAATATTGGGTTTAGAAACGCGTGTGCGGAGCACTCGTTAGGGTGTATATATTATATAATGCTCCATTCGGCCAGCCTTTTACGGAAAACAAGAACCCGTCGAGATGTATTTAATGCTCCGTTCAGCCAGCCTTCTACGGAACGACAACGAAAAGATGTGTTCCTTAGGGATGCATAAATAGTATTTAATAATTCAATGTTATAGAGCAGAAAAAAAATTTAAAAGTAAAAGTAATTATTAACAAAAAAAATCTATAATCCTAGTATCTTGACATTTCATTTTTTGATATTTTAAAAAAATTTTGCTGTATAAAATTAAAGTATTAAATGCTATTTATACATTTTTATGAGGTTTTTTTTATTTTTGTTTTTGCATTTTTTGTAATTTTTTTGATTTTTTTTAAAACATTTGGTGTGTGTAACATTGAAGTATTAAATGTTATTTATATATTCTTTAAAAATATATCTTTTATTCTTATTTTTTATAAGATTAATTAAATAAAAGTATTAAATATTTTTATAGATACTTGTTAACAAAACCCTTTAATATCTGTCGACTCTAATCTTAATAAATTATCAAATTATTTTGCCTACATGAAAAATCTAAGAACTTTGATGCAAGATCTATTAAACGATAAGTCTAAATTTTTAGTTATTATGTGAGAGCAACTCTTATTCATAATAAGAAAAAAATTATGTTTTATATATACCTGAGAGGTAGATTTGATTGCATTCAAATATAGTGATGTTTAAGATTCAATCACTTCTTTCACCTTTGAGATTTAAGCTTGGTCCACTATATATGTGGATAGTATAGAAAATACAATAAGACCCTGTTTGAAAATGGGTTTAGATTGACTTTCCTCCTTTAGCTCTTTTTGGTTAATGGCTTATCGCCTTTCGGCTACATTCAACTTTCTCCTCCTTTAACTATAAGGGGCTATCATTCACCCTTTAGCTTTATTCATTTTAACTTTTCAACTCAATCAACTTATTCCTTGTTGTTCAGCTTTGTTTAGCCTTTAAGCTATTTGAAATAGGAGATAAGGAGGGATATCCCTTAAATATCCTTCCCTTATCCCCAAATATTATAACTATAGGGGATAACTCTGAAAAAGGTTAATCGGTCCTGAACTTATTCCCTAGGAAACCCATGAATAACTAGAACTATCCTTGATGGAAAAGTTGTTATTTAAAAAAGATGGTTATACCCTCATCTATCCCTTGGATAAATGCTATCTTGTACACTTATCCAGGGATTATTTTTTGAAAACCAAATACTACCTTAAGGATTAGATCTAGCCAAGAAGTACCAATAGATATCTAGTTAAACCGTTTGAAATGGCCACAAAGCCAACTATTGAGATGGAAGGTCAAGTCCCAAAAATAAATTAAAAATGCATGATTTTCACATGCATCTCATATATGTGTGTGTGTGTGTGTGTGTGTGTGTATAAACAATGCTTGAGTAGCATGTGAACCCCCTTTTTTTTTAATAGGTTCTAAGATATTTAGGTTCACTAATCCACCGCATCATATATTAGATTCAATGATCAAATCAAATATAGAGAGAGAGAGAAAAAAAAAGAGTAGACTTTGCTACATTTGAATATAGTCAAACTTAAATATGATCATCTCTTCCATCTTTAAATCCATACAATTCATGGATCCTAAAGATAAAAAAAGTAAAAAAGATGGAATGGCTTCAAAAACCATGGGATCTAAGGGTGAGGAATATGATCAAATTCTAGCTTGGCTATATTTGAATGCGATATAATTAAATATGAGGAATGTGATCAGAACCTAATTTGGTTATATTTGAATATAGCTAAGTTTATCCCTTATATATATATATATATATATATATATATACTTTATTATATTTAAATGCGGTCAAGCTCAGGATTCGATCACTTTTTTCATCCCTAGATTCATACAGATTTTGAACGCAATTAATATTTTTTAATTTTTACTTTAGGATCCATGAACTATGCGAATCAAAGTGTGAAAAAAATGAATAGATTTAAGCTTAGTTATATTCATATGCAGTGATGTGACTGATCCAACGCTGTTAGAGAACCATGAAGGAAACTGACAGAACCCCGCTTTGGCCTTCGAGGTACCTCAACCTCCAAGGTCCCCTCGGCCTCCGAGGTCCCTTCGGACATGGGCCACAATGACAGCATCCAGACTTGGCAGCTCGGCCTTTCCCCCATCCGCCACATTTTTCTCTCATCCACATGGAGCCAGCTCCTGCTCGGCCTCGGCCTCAGCTCCTAGCATCGAGGTCCTCTCGGCCTCGTGGCTCCCCTCGGCCCCGACTTCATCCAAGTCGGCCTCGTCCCAGCTCCTGAGCCCCCCTCGGCTCCAGTCAGCCTCTCCCTCAGCACCAAGCGGCCGAGCCCCCCTCGGCTCCAGTCAGCCTCCGCCTTGGCATCAAGCGGCCGAGCCCCCCTCGGCTTCAATCAGCCTCCGCCTCGGCACCAAGCGGCCGCGCCCCCCTCAGCTCTAGTTGGCCTCTGCCTCGGACTGCCTCGGACCCGACTTCCCACTCGGCCCCGGACAGTGGTCCAGCTGCCTTGAGCCACCTGACATAGCCATGTGGTCCACCAATCATCTGTGGCGACCACGTAGTCCACTATCTCCTGTAACAACCGTCCAAGCCAAGCGCGTAGGGGACAGATCTGGCAAGCACCGTAACGGTCAACCATAACCTACAATAATCTGCGACAGCTGTCCAAACCAAAATAGCACCTGTCAATCAGTTGCAGCCGCCTACTCTGATGGGACACGGCCTGCAGCCTAATACATCACATGAAGATAAGCTCCACTGCCATCAGTTAATGCTTTGACAAGTCATCATTATGGAGCCTCAACCACTCAAGTCAGACAAACTCTAAGCATCTATAAAATGGGTAAGAGGGACCCCCAATCAGGTAACAAACTCATCACACTCCTAAACGCTCATTCTTGCTCACAGAGAGCACGGCTCTAAGCCTCTCTCTTCTTCTCTCTTTCAAGCTTCCTCAAGCTCATGGCTGTTGCCCAGAGCACTGACTTGAGTGTCGGAGGGTCCCCGCTGGAACCTTCGGTCCCTGGGACTTGTTTGCAGGCCCACAGGCGCAAAGAGCTTGCCGGAGGATCCTGGGCTTGCTGGAGGAGGCGATCGGATGCACGCTGACGTTCAAGGATGGTGATCTGGCGGAAACAGATTGGCGCGCCAGGAAGGGGAGGGTAAGCGATGCTGGTTTGCATATCCTCATCCCCTTTTTATCAAAATGGTGGATCGTAAAAATGGTGACGATAAGAATCCAAAAAGCTTTCACCAGTTATGCATGGGGGCACCTTCAACGAACTGAGCAAAAGCTTCAAAAGCAACATCTCATGACCACGCAGCAGCGAGCAAAAGCTTCTACTCGCACTTTGCTCACTGCCCAAGCCATCCACCATCCATCCGATGAGAGAACTCCCCAGCAAGAGGTCCACTGTCATCAAGCTCATCAGTGACTTAAAGCTCAGAGAGCCATCACTCGCCACCCAAGCAGCCAAGCGGCCTACTCTCCTACGGACGGCGGCGCAGAGGAAGGTCCAAGTAAGGGCAGCGGCACCTCCAACTCCCATGTCCAAGCTTCCTCCCAACTACCTCCGGGCGCCTTCATCTTTCTTCAGAGCTGGCTTGGGAGATAAGAAGGTCAAGGCAAGGAGCTCCCAACTCCTGATTCCATGCTTTCGGAAGGCCTCCTTAGCCCCAGCTGCTTCGGACTCCGCGACGCTAGGACTGGCCTTGTCCCAGTGTCACCAGACCCATCTAAACCCCACCATGCCTCTGCCAGCTCCCGTCGGCCTCGGAAGGCCTCTTCCCAGCTCCAATCTTCGCTGCCAACTCCCGTCGGCCTCGAAAGGCCTCCATCTCCTGCTCCCCTCGACCATGCAGCCTATCGATCCCCCCTTGGCCTCGACGGCCTACCTCGGCCTCGGCCTCGGCCCCCTGGCCTATTTTCCTAGGGGGCAGACCATCAGCGGACTGAAGTATTCAAATCAGCAGAAGGAAACAGGGGTGCTACAAGAGCTAAGTACGCTGCACTTAAGACAACATTTCTTTTGTTGATGTTTAAAAATGTCATGCAGGGAAGACCGACTCTGCATCAATGTTCAAGACCAACCTTGCGTTGGCATCTCGAAAGTCCGATGTACAATCGGCACTGAAGATCGGTGTACCACCGGATCCAGAAAGCCTAATGTACCATTGGCACCAAAGACCGATGTACCACTGGATCCAAAAAGCCCGAGGCCAGCTCGGCACTGCAAGCCCAATGTACCATTAGCACCGAAGACCGGTGTACCATTGGATCCAAAAAGTCCGAGGCCAGCTCGGCACTGCAAGCCCAATGTACCATTGGCACCAAAGACCGGTACCACCGGATCCAAAAAGCTCAATGTACCATTGGCACCAAAGACCGATGTACCATCGGATCCAAAAAGCCCAAGGCCACCTCGGCACTGCAAGCACAATGTACCATTGGCACCGAAGACCGGTATACCACCGGATCCAAAAAGCCCATGGCCAGCTCGGCACTGCAAGCCCAATGTACCATTGGCACCGAAGATCGGTGTACCACCGGATCCAGAAAGCCCGACCCCGATTGGTACTTTAAGCCCGAGTCCAGCAGGGATGGCCTCGGATGGCCCCAAGCATCGGCACTCTAAGCCGAGTCCAGCAGGGACGGCCTCGGCCGGCCCCAAGCGTTGGCACTCCAAGCCCGATGTACCATCGGCACTCAAGCCCGAGGCCAGCTCGGTACCAAAGGCACATGACGACTCTCAACTCTCATGTCACCCTCCGGAGTTAAAGGCTCCCGAGTATGGTTCCATCTCAGTGACTCTCGGGTCACCCTTTGGGGTTAAAAAGGCACCTGACGACTCTCAACTCTCATGTCACCCTCCGAGGTTAAAGGCTTCCGAGCATGGTTCCATCTCAGCGACTCTCGGGTCACCCTTCGGGGTTAAAAAGGCATCTGACGACTCTCAACTCTCAGGTCACCCTCCGGGGTTAAAGGCTCCCGAGCATGGTCCCATCTCAGCGACTCTCGGGTCACCCTTCGGGGTTCAAAAGGCTCTCGACGGCCTCAACTTTGCCTCAGCGGTTTCAACTCTATCACCGGCCAACGGCTAATTGGGTAATACCTTTATTTAAATTATATACTTGCAACATATTATTGATCGCTTTCAGCCATCAAGAAGCCCTAAGACAACTCACAGCTGGAAGAGGCCAACTCCCTAGCTCATAGTTGACGGACATCCACTCCCGAGCCCCCCTCGGCCTTGTACGGCCTCAGCCTCGCACTCAAAGCCCAATGTACCATCGGTACTCAAGCTCGAGGCCAGCTCGACACCAAAGGCCAAAAACTGACTCCGGCGTCGACACCAAATACGACGCAAAGGCAAACATCTATGAAAAAGCTAAGTACGCTATAAGAAAAAGTTTATTTTCATTAGTACTTAAATGCATTATGAAAAAACCAACCATTCAAAAGGCTCTCAACGGTCCTGTGATCAAAAGGTCACCCCCAGACCGGCCGTGAAACCCCCGCGGCGGTTCAAGACCTACGGTTCCAGCAACCTCGAGTCACGCCTCGGGCCGACCACGAAACCCTCGAGGCGGTTTCGAAGTAGCTCGATGGTATGGCGGCTAATGGATACCACTCGGCCTGGCTAGCATACCCCGAGTTGGTTCAAATCCCTAACAGCCCGTACCCACTCGAGTCACCTCCGGGACCAGCACACAGACACTCGAGAAAATTTTATTTCAGCCCCCGCAGCTCTATTTTGCTTCGGCAATTTTATTTCAGCCTCAACGGCTTATCTCTACCTCCATGGCATTATTGCAGCCTCAACGGCTCCCTCTGCCTCAGCGGCATCATTGTAGCCTCATTAGCTCTCTTTCTCAACAGCATGTAATGGGGACTCACATCCAAACTTCATGTCAAAAGTTGAAGATCCAAAGTCAGGGAATCAGCCACTTGGAGGTGATGCCCTTCGCCTTGCTGGGGTGGGCCTGCTTCGTCTCAGGGGCGAGGGGGCATCTGATGTGGCTGATCCAACGCCATTAGAGAACCGTGAAGGAAACTGACGGAGCCCCGCTTCGACCTCCGAGGTACCCTTGGCCTTGGCCTCGGCCTCCGAGGTCCCTTCGGACATGGGCCACAATGACAGCATCCAGACTTGGCGGCTCTGCCTTCCCCCGTTCGCCACCTTTTCTCTCTCATCCGCATGGAGCCAGCTCCTGCTTGGCATCGGCCTCGGCTCCCAGCATCGAGGTCCTCTCGGCCTCGTGGCTCCCCTCGGCCCTGACTTCATCCAAGTCGGCCTCGCCCTAGCTCTCGAGCCCCCAAGCGGCCGAGCCCCCACTCGGCTCCAGTCAGCCTCCGCCTCGGCACCAAGCGGCCGAGCCCCCCTTGGCTCCAATCAGCCTCCGCCTCGGCATAAAGGGCCGAGCCCTCCTCAGCTCCAGTCAGCCTCCGCCTCGGACTGCCTCGGACCCCACTTCCCACTCGGCCTAGACCGCGTGTCCAGCTGCCTCGAGCCGTCTGACACAGCCACGTGGTCCACCAACCGTCTGTGGCGACCACGTGGTCCATATCTCCTGCAACAACCTTCCAAGCCAAGCGCATAAGGGATACGTCTGGCAAGCATCATAACAGTCAGCCACCCTGCAACAGTCTGCGACAGCTGTCCAAACCAAAATAGCACCTGTCAACCAGCTGCAGCTGCCTACTCTGACGGGATACGGCCTGCAGCCTGACACATCACGTGAAGATAAGCTTCACTGTTGCTGCCATTAATTAATGCTCTGACAAGTCATCATTATGGAGCCTCAACCACTCAAGCCAGATAAACTCTAAGCATCTATAAAATGGTAAGAGGGACCCCCGACCAGGTAACGAACTCATCCCACTCCTAAACGCTCATTCTTGCTCATAGAGAGTACAGCTCTAAGCCTCTCTCTTCTTCTCTCTTTCGAGCTTCCTTAAGCTCATGGTTGTTGTCAGAGCACTGACTTGAGCATCGAGGATTCCTGCCGGAACCTTCGGTCCTCGAGACTTGTTTGTAAGCCCACAGGCGCAAGTAGCTCGTCGAAGGATCTTGGCTCGCTGGAGAAGGCGACTAGATGCATGCCGATATTCGAATGATGATCTGGCGGCAACATGTAGCTATATTTATGTGCATAGGAGTGAAAGGGGAAGAGGGGGAAGGGGTTATTAACGAGTGCTTCAAACACTCTTTAAGGTCCTTATCCAACTTTTTACATAAAATAAAAAAAAAAAAGAAGAAGGACTTGGCCACAGGAAAAAAGAAAAAAGACTTGCATTTAATGTATCAATTTTATTTAGCATTTTAAAATGAAAAAAAAAAAAGCTCTACATATCTTGGATGGCCATCATGTGCATTATCTGAAAACGAATGCCTATCATTTATCCATAGCCTATACCTGAATATTCTATTTTTTTTACTTTTTTTTTTAATATGATCATAGTTATTCATGTTTGTACCGTAACCATTGAAGTATGTATATCATTCTTTGATACAACATTTATATTATAGAGGTTCTGATTTTGATGCCGCAATAATTCAAGTATGCAAATAATATTGTAGATTTTTATTCTTAATTGTTTTTTTTGAATAAAATTGAGGCATCAAATGCCTCTTTAAAAGATCTCTCTCTCTCTCTTTTCGCTATTATTTACGTTAACTGGATAACGAGGCACTCGTTAACAAAACCCAGTTTAGGTCCGATGCTTTCTCCAATTAATTAACGCTTTCACGGCGGGGATTGTGCGGTCGCATGCGTGCTGAGCCTCGTAAAGCACATTAAAAGCAACGGAATTTAGTGTTTCCGAGACTGGTTCCGTCGGTGTGGCGGTAAAACCGAGGGACTGGGTGCCCGCCGTCCCCTTCAGTTCCAAACTCGATGGGAGGCCAAGTCGATGCTTCAAGTCCCGAATCCATCCTTTAATCATAGCAGCTGCCCTCCTTTTCCGCTCATCATGTCCACGAGTACTGAACTGTTCTTCAATCACCATTGTCCAGATTAATCGCTACAGGATCTTAGCGGCTGAGTTCAAGTGCCCCTCACTTCTCTTTCTCCAATGAGGATGGTCCCCGAGCTAGCGCCTTCCCTTACCCTCAGCTTTTTATTTTCTGGATCATTTAATATTTAACTCCTGACATGCATTATAAAACAAATATCATCGTGCAAGGAAACCGGCTCAATTGCGTACGGGAACAAAGCCATAAAGGACCAAAAAATATAGATCGATTAACTGTGCACTAAATAATGGTTAAATAAAGGAGCGGGTTTATTTTTCTTGTAGCCACGTCTTGAGATGAGGGGAGACCAAGCTAGTAAACTTATTGAGGGATAAAATTGTTATTACATTATTGATCATTCATATTAGTGATGGGGTTATGTCTGATCCAAATGCTTTACTTGTCAGTTGGCCTACTGGCGCAACATTCTAGCAACGAGCGTCTCATCATAATGAAGAAAGAGAACAAGAGGAAAAAGGGGTCATGTCATGTGCATGGGTTCTCCCAAGGGCCCTTCATTAATATCCGATAGTCAAGTCAATAGGTTGGAGCATTTAATGATGTAGAAACGGTCATAATAACTTGGCCAATAAAAAGAAAGGAGAAACATAGCTCGGCCATCATAGCTCGATCAGCCTCAGCCTCAGCCTCCAGTTTCAGCATAGCTTGGCCAACATAGCTCGGCCATCATAGCTCGGCCAGCCTCAGCATCAGCCAGCTTCAGCATAACTCAGCCAATATAGCTCAGCCATCATAGCTCGGCCAGCCTCAGCCAGCTTCAGCATAGCTCGGCCAACATAGCTCGGCCAGCCTCAGCCTCAGCCAGCTTCAGCATAGTTCGGCCAACATGCCTCGGCCAATATACCTCGACACTCTAGCTCGGTTTCCACAGCCCCGCACCAACGCAATTATGGCCTCATAAAGGCCATGTGCATTAATGCCTTATTTCCTTCCATCATTAAGGCATTTATGGTTGGCCCCCCTTGGCACCTTTTGCGCGAGAAGGATGGCGTCATGAAGCCAAGACAAGGAGTTCTTGACTCCATACTTCACAAAAGTCTGACTCAGCTGACCACATTATACTTCGGCAGATTCAGCCAACCTTATGCCTCGGCAACCCGAGCTATTCTTATGCTTCTACCATCAAGGCCAGACCATTCCTCGGCCATTCGATCCAAACTACTTCAGACCTCTGCGGAATCTGGCGCGGAAGAGTTCAAATTCACTATAACAGAATAAGATTCTAAACAAGAAATTATGCCAAGACGTGGCCTAGGACCACAATAGTGGCCTAGGGACCACGCAACCATTGAGTCTCGAGCCATCGGCCAGCTCTCTCCGCCTCCTAGCCGTCGATCCTCTAACTAACCAGATACAGATCCTACCGACCCTGTAACAACCTGATTCGAATCCATTTCGAATCCCAACAACTTTCAGACCTCATCCAGAGCACGTCCAAGAAGTCAGGTGACCGCCTATAAAGACTACCACCCTCAAGCCTCTCAGATACGGGTATTCTAGGCCCATTTTCATTCACAGTTCTCACACTCCGCCATAAAAGCTCCAACGAGAACTCAGAGGAACTCTTCCTCAGGGATCCTTCTCCCCATATTTGTTGATTGCTGGTCTCCACTGACTTGAGCGTCGGAGGGTCTTCCACAGAGGGCCACCCCCAACGCCTCTCGCGTGAGGACTGTCTTGCAGGTCCGCCCAGGAGGGAGCCCATGCTGCAGCCCGATCGCGCCCGAACCGGAGGACAGATTTTAGCGGCAACAGATTGGCGCTAGAAGGAGGATCTCAAGTCCCATTAAACTTGAAGAAAGGAGATAAGGATCTCGATCTGGAAGAGAACCTCTCCAATGGCTAATCGGAGAAGAGCAACTTCTGAAGCCCAGGACCAGGTTGCCTCCCAGAGACCTGATCCAGTGAGCAGCGTGGCGCCGCCGCCGCCACCAGCTGAGACTCCGTCACCACCAGCTGTCCCAGTGACCCAGGACTAGTTTGCCACACTAGTCCAGCAGGTCCATGCCCTGACCCGTCTGGTTCAGGAGCGCCTTACAGCTTCCCATCCAGTTATAGCTGCCCCTGCTCCATGCCTCCCCGAAGAGGCCACAGCTCCTCTTTCTCCAGCCACTTCTTCTTCTGGTCCGCATGGAGTCGCGGACCCCCCACATCGACCTAAAGAGGCCAGACCAGTCCTGCAAGGGGGCTGCGACAAGGATCTCCCCAGATCTTAACGGGCCCGATCCCTCTCTCCGATGTCCTCTCACCACGACTTGACGCCATCTCCGCCTTCTTCCTGCCTCGGCACAATGCTTCCGTAGCCGCGCTATGTGCACCAAGGTATTTATGGCCTCGTAAAGGCCATGTGCATCTACCTACTTTAAGACATTTAATGCCTTATCTCCTTCCATCATTAAGGCATTTATGGCTGCCACGTTGCCTCCTTGGCACCTTTTGCGTAAGGAAGGACGGCGTCATAAAGTCAAGACAAGGAGTTCTTGACTCCATGCTTCACAGAAGTTCGACGGCCAGCTTCAGCCTCAGCCAGTGGGCCTACCACACCACCCAAAGAGTTCCCACAGGCGGGACCCCATTCCGGATGGCCTTCGGTGCGGAAGCTATCATCCCCGTGGAGATAGGACTTCCCTCTCCGCGGGTGCTATCATGCCTCCAAAGTCAAAGAGAAATCTTTCTCGTCCGGTGATCTTGTCCTCCGGAGAGCATCCGTCTCCAAACCGCTGGAGTAAGGAAAGCTGGCTCCGAACTGGGAAGGCCCCTATCAAGTGACGGAAGTCATTGGACCTGGCACCTACAAGCTCCAGAATCTGAACGGGAAATCCATTCCTCGGACGTGGAATTCAGACAACCTTCGCAGATATCATCAGTAGGGTACGCCTTCTATGGGCCTGCCTCATTAATTTTGTTGGCATATTGCTTTTATGATTTATGGTATGGTCACCACAATCACTTCTCCAAAAAATCATAATGAAAAACGAATGCCACTTGCTAACTCTCGGCACGACCGAGCTGTCTCCTCGACCAGAAAATCTCTGAACCTCGGCTGGGCCGAGTTCTGATCTCTGTACCTCGGCAGGGCCGAGTCCTTATCTCCGAACCTCGGCAGGGCCGAGCCTTAATCTCTGAACCTCGGTAGGGCCGAGCCTTTATCTCCGAACCTCGGCTAGGCCGAGTCCCTGATCTCCGAGCCCCGGTCAAAGCCAGAGTGCATCTCTTATTATCGGAAGCCCCGGCCAGAGCCGAAGTGCATAAGCCCCGGCCAGAGCCGGAGTGCATCTCTTATTATCGGAAGCCCCGGCATCTCTTATTACCGGAAGCCCCGGCCAGAGCCAAAGTGCATAAGCCTCGGCCAGAGCTGGAGTGCATATCTTATTATTGGAAGCCCCGGCCAGAGCCGGAGTGCATCTCTTATTACCGAGAGCCCCGGCCAGAGCTGGAGTGCATCTCTTATTATCGGAAGCCCCGGCCAGAGCCGGAGTGCATCTCCTATTTATCTGAAACCTCGGCCAAGACCGAGTGACATATAAGAACCCTCGGCTAAAAGCTGAAGGAAGTTTGTTATTAATCTTGAAGGCTCGGCAACACCGAGTAATTCATTATTTGAAGGCTCAGCAACACCGAGTAAATTAATATTTGGAAGCCTCGGTTACAACCGAGTAGCATCTTGGGAAGGCTCGGCAACACCGAGTAATTAATTATTTGAAGGCTCGGCAACACCGAGTAATTTATTATTTGGAAGCCTCGATTACAACCGAGTAGCATCTTGAGAAGGCTCGGCAACACCGAGTAATTTATTATTTTGAAGCCTCGGCAACACCGAATAATTTATTATTTTAAAGCCTCGGCTACAACCGAGTAACGGTCTCCGTACCTTGGCAGCGCCAAGTAAAATATAATCTTGAAGGCTCAATACCGAGTAATTTATTATTTTGAAGCTTCGGCTACAACCGAGTAGCATCTTGGGAAGGCTCGGCAACAATCGAGCAATAAATATAATATTGAAGGCTCGGCAACAACCGAGTAATAAATTTCTTGAAGGTTCGGCAACAACTGAGTAATATATTCCTGAAGACTCGGCAACAACCGAGTAATAAATTTCCTGAAAAAAGTATGCCCTTACTAAACTCATTCTTGTTCATTGAATTAAATTTAGCTTCTGAAGGCATGCAAAATTCTTATAACTCTCCTTGAAAGTTGCAATAAGAAGCAGGTCATATAAATCCTTGGCCGGGCCGAGCGATCTCCGTACCTTGGCAGTGCCAAGTAAAATATAATCTTTATAATCCTCGGCTGGGCCGAGCGATCTCCGTACCTTGGCAGCGCCAAGTAAAATATAATGTGAAGGTTCGGCAATACCGAGTAATTCATTATTTGAAGGCTTGGCAATACCGAGTAAATTAATATTTGGAAGCCTTGGTTACAACCGAGTAACATCTTGGGAAGGCTCGGCAACACCCTTTAATTTATTATTTGAAGGCTCGGCAACACCGAGTAATTTATTATTTGGAAGCCTCGGTTACAACCGAATAGCATCTTGGAAAGGCTAGGCAACACCGAGTAATTTATTATTTGAAGGCTCGACAACACCGAGTAATTTATTATTTTGAAGCCTCAGCTACAACCGAGTAACGATCTCCGTACCTTGGCAGCGCCAAGTAAAATATAATCTTGAAGGCTCGGCAACACCGAGTAATTTATTATTTTGAAGCCTCGGCTACAACCGAGTAGCATATTGGACAACAACCGAGAAATAAATATAATATTGAAGGCTCGGCAACAACCGAGAGTAATATATTCTTGAAGACTCGGCAACAACCGAGTAATAAATTTCCTGAAAAAAGTACGCCCTTACTAAACTCATTCTTGTTCATTGAATTAAATTTAGCTTCTGAAGGCCTGCAAAATTCTTATAACTCTCCTTGAAAGCTGCAATAAGAAGCTGGTCATATAAATCCTCGGTCGGGCCGAGCAATCTCCGTACCTTGGCAGCGCCAAGTAAAATATAATCTTTATAATCCTCGGCTGGGCCGAGCGATCTCCGTACCTTGGCAGCGCCAAGTAAAATATAATGTTGAAGGCTCGGCAACACCGAGTAATTTATTATTTGAAGGCTCGGCAACACCGAGTAAATTAATATTTAGAAGCCTCGGTTACAACCGAGTAGCATCTTGGGAAGGCTCGACAACACCGAGTAATTTATTATTTGAAGGCTTAGCAACACCGAGTAATTTATTATTTGGAAGCCTCGGTTACAACCGAGTAGCATCTTGGGAAGGCTCAGCAACACCGAGTAATTTATTATTTGAAGGCTCGGCAACACCGAGTAATTTATTATTTTAAAGCCTCGGCTACAATCGAGTAACGGTCTCCGTACCTTGGCAGTGCCAAATAAAATATAATCTTGAAGGCTTGGCTACAACCGAGTAACGGTCTCCGTACCTTGGCAGCGCTAAGTAAAATATAATCTTGAAGGCTCAGCTACAACTGAGTAACGGTCTCCGTACCTTGGCAGCGCCAAGTAAAATATAATCCTGAAGGCTCGGCAATAACCGAGTAATAAATTTCCTAAAGACTCGGCAACAACCGAGTAATAAATTTCTTGAATTTCTTGAAGGTTCGGCAACAACCGAGTAACAAATTTCTTGAAGGCTCGGCAACAACCAAGTAATAAATTTTTTGAATTTCTTGAAGGCTTGGCTGCAACCGAGTAACGGTCTCCGTACCTTGGTAGCGCCAAGTAAAATATAATCTTGAAAACTCGGCTACAACCGAATAACAGTCTCCGTACCTCGGCAATAACCGAGTAATATATTTCTAAAGGCTCGGCAACAACCGAGTAATAAATTTCCAGAGCCGAAGTGCATCTCTTACTATCAAAAGCCTCGGCCAGAGCCGGAGTACATCTTTTACTATCAAAAGCCTCGGCCAATCCAAGTGATACAACACTAAAGCTTCGTCCCAGCCGGATAATCTCTCGGACATTCTAGCGCAACTAAAGCACCTTATTTTACTTCAGCAAGAGGGCCGCCCAGGCCTTTCTCTAACCTACACAGAGATAAACACTTCCTCTACAGAGAATCAAATGACATGTTCCCCGAATAAGATTGCTTCAGAATTCTACTCCCTATATCCGAAGTTACACTTCGGACTAGGGAGTGGGGGCATGTGTTGAGGGGTAAAATCGTTATTACATTATTGATCGCTCACATTGGCGATGGGGTCGCGCCCGATCCAAACTATCTACTTGCCAGCTGGCCTACTGGCGCAATATTCTAGCAACGAGCGTCTCGTCATAACGAAGAAAGATAATAAGAGGGAAAAGGGGCCACATCATGTGCGTGGGTTCTCCTAAGGGCCCCTCATTAATATACGACAGTCAAGTCAATAGGCTAGAGCATTTAATGGTGCAGAAACGGTCATAATGACTTGACCAGCATTTAATGGAATAAAAAAAAAAAAAGGAGAAACATAGCTCGGCCATCATAGCTTGGCCAGCCTCAGCCTCAGCCTCAGCCAGCTTCAGCATAGCTTAGCCAACATAGCTCGGCCAGCCTCAGCATCAGCCATCTTCAGCATAGCTCGGCCAATATAGCTCCGCCATCATAGCTCGGCCAGCCTCAGCATCAGCCAGCTTCAGCATAGCTCGGCCAACATAGCTCGGCCAATATAGCTCGGCCATCATAGCTCGGCCAGCCTCAGCATCATAGTTCGGCCAACATGCCTCGGCCAATATACCTCGACACTCTAGCTCAGTTTACACAGCCGCCTTATGTCCTTTGCACCAACACAATTATGGCCTCATAAAGGCCATGTGCATCCACCTGCTTTAAGGCATTTAATGCCTTATTTCCTTCCATCATTAAGGCATTTATGACTGTCACGTTGGCCCCCCTTGGCACCTTTTATGCGGGAAGGATGGCGTCATGAAGCCAAGACAAGGAGTTCTTGACTCCATGCTTCACAAAAGTCTGACTCGGCCGACCACATTATACTTTGGCAGATTCAGCCAACCTTATGCCTTGGCAACCCGAGCTATTCTTATGCTTTTGCCATCAAGGTCAGACCATTCCTCGGCCATCCAATCCGAGTTACTTCAGACCTCTTCAGAATCTAGCGCGGAAGAGTTCAAATTCACTATAACAGAATAAGATTCCAAACAAGAAATCATGCCAAGACGTGGCCTAGGACCTACAATAGTGGCCTAAGGACCACGCAACCACTGAGTCTCGAGCCATCGGCCAGCTCTCCCCGCCTCCCAGCCGTCGATCCTCTAACTAACCAGATACGGATCCTACCGGCCCTGTAACAACCTGATTCAAATCCATTTCGAATCTCAACAACTTTCAAACCTCATCCAGAGCACGTCCAAGAAGTCAGGTGAGCGCCTATAAATACTACCACCCTCAAGCCTCTCAGGTACGGCTATTCTAGGCCCATTTTTCATTCACAGTTCTCATACTCCGCCATAAAAGCTCCCACGAGAGCTCGGAGGACCTCTTCCTCAAGGATTTCTCCCCATATTTGTTGATTTCTGGTCTCCACTGACTTGAGCGTCGGAGGGTTTTCCGCAGAGGGCCACCCCCAACGCCTCTCGCATGAAGACTGTCTTGCAAATCCGTCCAGAAGAAAGCCCACACTGCAGTCCGATCATGCCCGAGCCAAAGGACAAAGTTAGCGATAACAAAACTCAACAAAACATAGAAGGCAGGAAGCAGCTATGGTGAGGTACGTGTAGTTCTTGTTACTTGCTTCATCTTCTTTCACTTTTCTAATATACAATCTTGGCAGACAACCATTTAGCATTTTGGATTAAAGAATGATTGGAACTTCGGTTCTGCTGGCATTTGACGACTGAAGAAGGCAGAGGTAGATGCTCCACCAACCAATTATATACAGTTTATGAAAAGAAATTCATGGGGAAGATGGGAGCTTAGTCCACCAAGAAATAGGAAATATAAAGTGCTATTTAGATCAGACATTAGACAACGATGAGGTAGAATATTCTGCATCAATTTGTTCACATCTCACTGTTGCTTTTTAGGCATGGGCTGTGAATGAAGACGGCACATGCAGACCAACACCTATACATCGTCTTCTGCATTACTCATGCTAAAATTGACAGGATGTTCAGGCTAGAAAGTCTGATAATCACGTAGCCCGACCTTGAAATATGCGTCAAATCAAATATGTTGTGCTAGTGGATCCACTTGAGTACAAATCACATTTCTAAGTTACAGTACTGCAGTAATAAAACCACTAATGACTGAAGACCCTTTTTCTTCACAGGAGACACTACTTGCCTGCACAAAAAGAACCATCTGAACTCGGTTTGCATGATCCCAAGGACCACCAGGATCATAGTGCAAGAACAATCATCAGGCCCAGCTTAAATTGTAACCATTTGGAAACTAAAGCTGTTGCTACCACGGTGTTTCTTGGGAATGTAAACACAAGTTCACAGGTCGTGTAGAAAGTTTAATCGACAACCATTTCTGGCAGTTATTTTAGTAATGGATCCAAACTTGGCTTGCTCTTATTCCAGAGAGAAACCTCCAAATGTGAGAAGAACAATGCCCATAAGGTAATTTATTAGAAACCTCAGATCTCATGAACACATAAAATCTTTGAAAGACATACTTAGCAAAATCCCAGTTTATATGAAAGAATATTGTCGTTGACTTCCATTTGTCAGATCGCTCCATCCATTCTGGGTTCCGCCTTCTGTCGGCCGAAGAATAAATTTTCAACTACTGTATCCTTTTAGCATGCACACAATAAGCCAGAAAGCATTTTTTTTCAATTATTGTTACAAGACGTTACAGCTAAGCACACGAAATTTGTGCGATTCAACAAGAAGACCACAACTAGAGAGTACCATCATTTGCAAGTCAAATAAATAAACATATAAATAAATAAATAGATAAAGTAGAACAATATTCTGAGACAGTAGAGGAACATTCTAAGAGGAATACTCACAAGGGTAAGCATAAGTCTCAAAATAAGCCTATAACAGCATTCAGAAAATAAAAACAAGTTGGAATATAATATTTAGGAACAGGTGAATTGACCATTACGTAAGGCACGCTTGTATTCTGTTGATTATCAAGTGAGCTCCAGCTACAGGGAGAATCTGGCGAAGAAAAATGGTTCGGATTTAAAGTACTGAGAAGAAGCTCAAACCGGACTTTCATAAAAGACAGGAGGAGAGCACGTCATTTACATGATTTACAATAATGACTTATTAATGCTTGAGCTCATCATTTTGGTCAACTATCCCGAATCAAATTTGTTGGCTCACTTAAAACATACTTGGGCAATTCATATTTAGCACCTGTGATAAGGCTATTGTTAAAAGAGAATTCCATGAATATGATTAATATGTAAAGAGGACGAGACAACACATTCCTACCTCTTTCATCATAACAAAGGGTCATGTCAGCATTTGAAATAATGATACCAGCACTGTCCACTATTGCTTGTGCAAGGGTTAAATCAGCTTCTGCCGCAGCCCTGAGTGCATCCCAAATCTCTGACATAGCAAAATAGATTATATAAATAAACATATAAAGTGTTCTTGATTTTTCAGAAGCAACCCATTGGTGAAGTAGGTTTCCACATAGCTACAACTTCTCTCTCCCTCTTTTCCCTTTTTTTTTTGGCACAAAAAGAATGACAATGCCTTTACATTATGTTTTTCTTTGAAACTTATTTTATTGATGATTACAAAACTTAGAACAGATGTGCTGGTAAATACCTCCCAAGGTGCAATTAATTCTAGGATTGCATTAACAAAACCTGGAAGAAAGTATAGAGGAAACATGGTGCTGCTGAATCATCTCAAACAGGAAACTTAAGGCATGATTGTTTGCTATTTTCTGGTAGTCTGAAAACGACTTGAAAAGTATCTTAGAGAATAGGCATTGTAAGGACACTGAAACACTAGCTGATAAATGAAAAAGTTAAGACTACCCCTCATAAATCTTAACTTTGCCGAAAGGCCATTTACACATCAGCGTTCCTTTCTCTTAATTCATTTGATCTTTTTTTTGTTTTTTGTTTTATCTGCATTAGTAGAGGAAGTACCTAAATTGCTACAAGGCATGCTATAAGAAAAGCTTAGGGATTATTTAATTGAAAGATGACTCGCCCTCATCTCAGAAAAAGTGCAATGAAGATGATAAGAAAAGGTAGAGAAAGGACACAGAAGAGCACGGGAGTTGGGTGAATTAGCAAGACAACAGAGGTAAGTGAAGAAATTTTTTGTCTCGTGTCCAATCCATTATCGGGTTTCTTATGAGTGGCTGTATTGGGACACTGAAACACCTAGACACTTGACTGCCATCACAGAGACCAACCATACAAGTAGCACGACTCACCTCAAGTCCACCAGTAGGAAATAAATCAAACTGGATGGGAATCCAACAAGTTCATTGCTGTGTAATCATAGCAAAGAGAACATGTTGTCACGATCCTCTCAATTAGTTTTTTCAAAGAGAGAATAAATACACTTTAGACTTTCAGTCTGACAAGATACACATAAGCCTCCAACATGTTATTACTAGAAACTGTTAGAGGCGTCGATATGAAACTTTGACAAATTATCTTTAAATAAAGGAAGTGTCATTCTGGAAAATTTGTAACCAAATGTCAAACAGATATGCATTTTGCATAAATAAATAAATAACATGATTCATTCACTAGTTTATATGTGGGATCAAAACTAGATCAGGAAGATTTACATGGTGATAATTTATTTAAACAAGACCAATTTATACATTTGCACTACTTTTTCAGTGGGAATACAAGTTTGGGTTCACGGAAATTCTCCAGCCTCCAACTTCCCCCAACATCTTTCATCTTAAGGAGCATAGAATCCTCATTGTAAAACTTGGTTGCCTCTAATCCGTTCACCTTATAACAAAACAAGCTATGCCATAGAGCTATAATGAGGTGCAATTAAATGGAAATGAAATTTGTCTTTCTTGACTAAACATGCATCCACATTCATCGTGATGATGAAATCTGAGAGTCACAGAAAAGAATTAAACCACTCAGCAAGTGCACCAAAGAAAGTCCTGGACAAGTCTCACAGCTTGACATCCCACCATAACATAAAAGAAGTAAACCAGCAAGCCTGCTTACAATATGTCAAAAAGATGTAATAAATATAAAAAGAAGACATTTTTAGATACCATTTGCACTTAGCATGCATCCTTCTCATTTTATAATTAAAAAAAAAATGAACAGATAACAAAGCCCTTGTTAAAGTTTCTTTTTCGAATAGGCAACTTTTCAGAATGTATGATGATTTGAAACCCCTCAATTCCAATGATTTAATGACAGACCCCAATCTCAAACTCTTGCGCTCTTTTATGTGGTATTCTAAGGCCAACAATGTGAAACCAGATGCTAGAGCAAAAGGTTTCAATGACGTGAGTACAGTTCTGCTTTAATCTTCAGCAATACATAGTGCTACAAATTCAAAAAATCCATGTTGTACTAACAAATAAAAAAGGTGAGTTGATTTAACGAAAATGAAAACCTTTTGGCCACCATAATGAGGGGCTGTATCCCAAAATTCATCACGCATCTGTTTAAGCTCTGTCCTGGTTATGGGTTGAGTATGCTTCCATGATTTAGGCTTTCGGAGTTTCTGGTAGCATGCTCTGCAGGCATGAAAGCTAACCAAATCAAAATCTTGAACAAATTCATAGTACACAGAGACAAAATTACCACCACAATGATGAGTCTAGCTGTATGCTACTTGAACATAAACTGAAAATAATGATATTAAATGAGGAAGTACAAGGTGCAGACTTGAGCAAATCACAACCGTCACTGCACTCCCAATATATGCAAGGAAAAAAAAGGATAGCATATCAGAAAAAAATTGCAAAATTATCAAGCAAATTAAAATGGATGTAATTCATATCTTCCTCTACCAATTGACAAAAGAATGTGGAACAATGGAAATTGATCTTCATTTTATAACACAAAATGTGTCTCATTGAGCTAGGATGTTAAAGAAAAGGTACATCTCCATTCATATGACTAGCACTCAACAGTCAAGCCATCAAACACATAGTGTCACATTTTGTACAGTAATCAAAAGTCAGATACACTGCTCAAGGCTTACAAGACTTGTATGAGGTGTAGTTGAAAGTTACATGCACCATTCAAAGGTTTTGAATTACATCAGTAGCGTTCCATTAAACAGTTTTATATAGGCTACAGAAAACCTAAATATCAATAAGGATTCGATCAAGTTGAAAGCAATCATTTGTTATGACTAAAAATAAGCTAGCATTTTCATTATAGAGAAAACAAACACTGGTGGAAGAAAAGAATGCAGAACAACTATTAGACACCTTAATTTGAACCCTTCTGCTTCAAGAGAACCAGACAATCCCTGTTGGATGTAAAATATTAATCTTTAGCACTTTTTGTCTTATAACATTGAAGTTTCATACAAACTTGGCAATAAAAATGCATGACAATCAGATTGTGCATCAGAATTGTCTAACATAAATTAAATGCTGTCCCCTATCCTTTTAAAGTTCCCTGGTCTGTGAATCTAAATCATGGACTAAAAGTATTGGCTAGCAAAATGGCATGTACCGTTCCAGTTCCTTACCAACATGCGGTATTGGCATGGTTGACCATGCTGGTGCTCAGCACATCACTGTGGTAGTTTGCACCAAGCACTGGCATAGCATGACAAATGCTGTGCTACTGCCAGGGTAACATGGCACTGGCACATGATTCCCAATTCTTCATTTAAATGGAATATTAAATTCAACCAGTTTGAAAAATTACATGTAATATCGAAGTTCAGAGGGAAACTACTCTGTATAAAAATACAGATACAAACAATAAATTATTAAATGACAATTTGTTCAGTTGAGATTTGTATTATATGTACATGGTCGACATTAAATGAGATTGTATCTACTACCAGGGTTTTTTTTTTTTTTTTCTTTTCAATCATTCTCCTGAGTAATTTGAAGCCTTTTGGTAATTTCATGGTCAAGAATTTCCTGAACGATTTACAACATAACATCATTTTAGATAGGATCTGTGATGTACTATTTTACAATTTTTAATAGATAGAATTGTAGATCCCAACTGCTGCTTGATAAGAGGTATTTATAGGAAAATTATGAATTTAATGGTTGCCAACCAGCTTGTTCTTGCTTTTATTTTTTATTATCTCTAATTCAAGTGGCATCCATGTCCAAGGATCCCCTTGTTGCCCCCTTGTTTGCCCCCTCCCCCCTCAATACAGTGCAGCCGTCCAGCAAGACCTACCATCCTCCACCATGAGATCGTTGGCTTCTTCCCCTGCTGCCTTGTTGTATGGAAGAGCCCTCACCTCCTCCCCTACCGCTTCTTCTCCCTTAACCCCAAGCATTTCCAAGGGGCCCTATCTCATCCACAACACCTTCCCCACCACCTGCACCCTCACTCCACCACAATGACATCAAAAACCGCTATCTCAGTCATTGCATTGTAGGAGGTAGAAGAAGGTAAAAAGAAAATGAAAGGAAGCTAGTTAAATTATGGCATGACTTTAAAATTAATCAAAATGAAACCAGTTAAACTAACGAGGACCACTGGTTACCCAATCACAAGTCTTAAGTTGTCTATTTTCAAAACAAATGGGTAGGATCATGTACTTGTAGAGAAAGTCAAATGTACCATAGAATTTCCCTTTTAGATACTATACTTGATTATGAAATAATATTGTCGATACTAAACATTATATGGATAAAGTTTTACATCTAGCTCTAGATCATCAATTAAGAATAGCAAATGGCAATTCAAGTAGTAATTTATACATCTAAGACCTCTACGTGGACATTTATATGTCTAAGCAAATGGTCATTTAGAATTTAAACAAGAGGAAAAAATTAGGAACCACCAAGCCATTTAACTAGGCACAATAACTGCATAGACATTTAAGCACCTACTGAATATGATACATGTTAATTTGTTAAAAATACTCCTTTGTGAATGCAGTGAACTGCCAGATAAATAGCATAAATAGTAATCTCATCCACCAGCTGACAGACGATTCACGGGTGCCAATAAGTATGCATGCACTTTTATGCAATGTCAAATACCACATAAACTTATGTCGCTAATTATTGGAATCGAGGCTCACCTTATGCTATCAAACCCCGAAATTAATTTTACATATAAGAGCCCAATAGTTTTAATAACAAATGCTAGAAAGATAATAAAAGCCACAAATATGAATTAAGTCAAAAATAATCATAAATGCAATAAATCGTCAACTAAATAACAAAAGTAGTAATCTCATCCATGATTTCAAATTCTAAAGGGATATCTCATAGGATGCCAAGAGAGGTTGCTGTCTCAAGTGTCTCAAGTGTCGAGACGATGGCGAGAGACGAGAATGTTCCACTATCATCCCAGCATCTCAACAGATGCATCTTGGGATATCCCCATCCTAAGTGTTAGGATGGATTATGTCAGTGCATTCCATTCCATGAAAAAATCAAGACGGCTTCATCGTACATAATTAAAAACCTTGATCTCATGCACCAGCTGATATATGATTTAGGAATGTTAGCAAGCTATATGCACTTTTGTATCATGTCAAAATGCTTTATGTTGAACTTCATCACTGATTGTCAGTGCCAAGGCTCAACTTGTGCTAACAAACCCCCAAATTAATTCTTTACGTGATAGAGAGGGAAAAAATTGCTACAACAAAAGCTGAAGATTTTACTGTTGATGCAATTAATCGCCAACCAAATAACAAGAACTAGAAAGCTCATCCACCAGATGGCAGATGATTTGGGAATGCCAGAAATCACGTATGCTTTCATGCCACATAAAAAACGTGTTATGTGTCATGTTAAACTTACATCACCCATTGTCGATATCAAAGCCAATTTACGCTACCAAACCCCAAAATTAATTCTTTACATATTAGAGTCCAGTTATTAAAAATATGTAAAGAGAGGATTATTACAATATATTAAATGCTGTAAATGTTAATTAGCTGATAATTTGCACTATCAGCTCGTGAATCATCAACTGAATAATAAATACAGTAATCCTATCGGCCAGCTGGCAGGTGATTTGGAAATGCAGGTAAGCATGTAACACAGTTTGGCACCACATGAAATGTTCTATGTTGAGTTACATCATTTGTTGTCAGTATTAAGGACCAAGTAACAGTGCCAAACCCCCAAAAATATAATGTTAACATATTAGAACCTAGTTTTCTCTCAGAAAAAATGCCATAAGTGTTTACATTCCATGCTGCTCTTCCACAATCTACGCCGACAGATATCTCCTAACCTATAATTTTTCAAAAAACAATACTTTTGATCCATGGATCTGAACCGATCCAGTTTCTAGAACACCTGAATCCATATGAAGCATTTAAACATGGGCTAGAAGCAATAAGGAGAGAGCATAGCGACTACTATCCACCAATCTATAATCTGGCATTAAGAAATCAGTCTTGATCTATCAAAAAACAAGGACAAGATCGAAACAGAAAGGTTCTAGATCATGGATGCAACGCAGCATCTCCATAAAATTATACAATTTGAGAATTTGCGATGGGGCTCAGCCAAAAACCCATCCCGAATGAGGGCAAGTGCTGGAGAAATCGAAACCTGGGGGATATGAGGAGAAGAAAGAGTTCACCTTCGCCTTTGCTCTGGGTGGATCCAGCGCAGCCCATCGTAATCGCTTCCCCGTGTGTGCTCTGTCCTGCGGATCGAGAGGTAGGGGATCAGACCATCGCCTTCTCGCCGGCCCCGGCAAAGGGGGGGAGGAGGAGGAGCGAGCTCGATGTCTCCGATCTCACGCGAGGGATCTCGAAGAGAGGGCTCGGAATTCGGTGGGGTTTGGAGGGGTACGTGAGGCCGGGAGCTCTTCGCCCCTGGAGAGGTCAAAAGACGGTGTCCGTTGGACTCTTGCAAGGTGGGGCTGGGGGACGGAGCTGGGATTATTTTGGCCTATCCTTCTCCTTCACGCCGACTACCTTGCTGCGACGGCTCGGCTGTGGTGATTGAGCCGCCGGCTTCCTCGGTTCGCGTAGAATGAGCTAGGGCAATGTCTTTTGCAGCACTGCATCATCTTGCATTCTCAACACAATGCTCAAAAATATTCTCCATGAGATTTTATTTATACATTTGTTGAGGAAGTGATATTTAATTATTTATTTTCCTATGATTTTTTTGATATTCAATTTTTTTTATTTTTGCAAATTTTTCTTGAAAATTTTTCTTTTCAGTTTTCAAAAAATATTGAAAATTTTGGTGGCATTCCAATATTTTTTTATAGTAAATATTTAAATATAATATATTTGTAGTTTTGAAGACTACTTGTTCAATGAGGTTTAATTAGATTCAACTAAAAAAAGCAATCATTTAGCTTTTTGGACATCTTAACTATAAATAATAATATTAGATAGACAGTGAACAACAATAATAACATAGCTTTTAGTTCAAACTGTTTGAAATAGACTACATAATTTTTTTTCTTCTATTCTCCTTAGTTTTAAGTTGTATTTTTTTATATAAAATATAAAATTTTAAATTTTTTTATCTTATTTTTTTTATATAATTTTTAATCATCTTTATCTTTTTTTTATATATATCAAATTACTTCTTTGTATAACTATATGTATAGGTCTATATTGCATGTATCTAAACCATTTAAATTAGCATTTCCTCGATTTATTCTCAATTGATGCTACCTATATCTTCTTACTAATATTATTTTATTTTATTTTTATTACCACACATCTAAATATATGATAAGGGCAAAAAAGTAAGTAAAAGGTAGCATATGAAATCTTATAAACTAAGGGTGAGCATGAGTCGAGTTAAATTGATTGCAAGCTAAAATCTAAAACCAATCCAATTATGTCAGTTTTAGGATTTTGGATCTAAAATCAAACTAATTATATCTTAAAACTGACCCAAAACCAATATATCAAATTGGTTCAGCTCTAGATTGGTTTTAGGATAGAACTAATTTTTCTCTCCTCTTTTTATTTGACACATATATAATATTTAATAGCTCATTTTTCTTGATTAATTTAATATTTCAAATATCTTAGTAGAAATGTAGATAACTCATAATGTTTATCTAGAGTCTTAGATTCAATTTCTAAGAGGGCTTCATTTTTAAAAAATTTATCAAAAAAATAAGGTGATATGTTTTCTCCTTGGAACCAAGGACTCGACCTTCAAAAGTTAAAGGTGTTTGGAAACTAGATCCTATCAAATTAGATTGGTATTCTTGCATTATCCTAACTCATTACTTGACTCTATTGTAAACTATCTCTATTTAAATTAATTATATTTATTTTTTAAAATACTCATTATTTTATAAAGGATTGATCGTACCATTTTTCTTTTAAAAAAAATAATACATCCGTAAGGCTAAGCCTAATAAGAAGCAAAGGAACTGATTTGCATGGTTGGCCCACTTAAATTCAAAAAAAAAAAAATGGCTAAGTTAACTCAACTTGTCTCGCACTGAGTCGATTGAGGCAAAATCAAGTCATAATCAGATTCAATTCTAATCAAAAAAAGAAGAAGAATATAAAAAATCAAAAAATAAGATTTTCAAACTCCAACGAGAGTCCAACCTTGATAAGAATTTTGAAAGTATAGATTTTCTCTCTCTATTTAATCCTTTCCCTATAGATCACTTCATCACAAATCATCAATTTCTTTAGAAAGTTTTCCTTTTTGGTTCAATCTCAAGATATTACCAAAGATAAGATATTCTTCCTCCAACCATCGCCATCACCACTTTCCAACAAGGAGTTATGGAATTGGACAACTAGAGGATTCATCTACCTTTGGAGTTGCCAACCCTATTTTAAACAAGGTGGCCATAAGTTGCCATCCCTCTTTTGAATAAGAAGGCCAGGCACTCTTCCATTATGATAAATCTAGCTACCATTTGAGGACAATTACCAATCTTCGGCCACTAAGCAAGTAGGCTGAGGGTCAATCTAATGACCAGATGAGCCCTTTTTCCCTTTTAATTCCATGTTTCAACCCTTTCCTCTATTTTGTTGTGGCGATGAGGTAACGATCGCGAAGGTCACCTCAACTTGATTTTTTGTCAGTGTTGCTTAGTAAGCGATGATTTCAATTTGGAGTCTCCATTTGTTCTCTTTTTATCTCTCAGCTACTCTACTTTGAAATCTGTTGATGCTAAGTCACCTTCCTCGAACTCCAAAGAAATGAAGATCTTCCTCACTGGAGTCCTGCAAGAAAAGTTTCTGGAGACCGAATGCTCCGGTGGGGACCCTCCGACGCTCAAGTCAGTCACTTGGGAACAAACAAGAATTTAGCTAGCAGAAAAAAGCTAGAGAGTTAAGGTTCAGAATCCTTCCATTATTGTAAACGTGGGCCTTTAATTATATCTGTTCGAAGGTTCTCCTCTTTCATATTTTCAGAAGGTTGATGATTTCGTGATACTGCTGTTCAATAACGGACAAAAAGGCAAGGCCGACAGTGACGGATCGTGGGAATGCCAGAGGTGTTCCACCTCACATGCCACCTGCCAGTACGTCATTACAAGTGTCTGGTGGCTATGGTTGCACCAAGTGTGCACCGTTATGGGATATGGCCACATGCAGCCACAAGCGAGTGTGGACCATACGCTGTAACGGAGTATGGCCACACACTGTTACGAGCGAGCGGTGGTCCATACACCATTATAGAGTACGGTCACATGCTGTTACGAGTAGGTGGTGGGCCATACGTCGTTATGGGGCACGGCCACATGGACGTGCCATATGGCTCGAGACTATAGGCTACCGGTCCCATATGCCGAATCATGATGGGAGCCCTAGTCCGTGGGTGCCTTGAAGGCTAAAGCCCGAGGCCGAGGATGAAGCTGAGGCAGAAGGTGCCTCGGAGGCTAAGGATGTCTCAGAGTTTAAAGCCCGAGGGTGTCTTGGAGGTTAGAGCCCGAGAATGTCTCGAAGGCTAAAGCCCGAGGCCGAGGATGAAGTTCGAGACCGACGTACCTCAGAGGGGTGTCCCGAAGGCCGAGGCAGGGTTCCGTCGGTCTTTCTTACCGTTAACCTTGACAGTAATGGATCAGCCACATCAAAATCCATGTTTTAATCATTCGTGTTTAATATAGTTGCCATGCATAGTTAGCCATTCCTTACCATCTTGTTATTGCTGAGCGAATTGCTGACAATGCTACTATATTGATCATTCCCCTTCCTCAACCAAAGACAAAAGCAAGAAAGGGACTTCATCCCCTATTTTTTCTCTTTTTCTTCTATCTCTCTCTTCCTTCTTTTTTTTCTCTCTGCATGGTGCCCAATGAAACATAATGGAAGGTTACCTCTCAACTACCTTTATAAACCTTATCTTTCATAAGATATTATTGGTTCCCCATCGGTATGACCACTGTTGTGCTTCTTTGACTAGTTAAATAATACTTTGTTCTTTGATTTAGTAAATTGATATCTTAATATCATTAATGCTACTTATTGGATACTATTATTTAGTTGGTCCTCTCCTGATATTTCTTTCACACTTCATATATGCTTTATACTTCAATTATTATATTTGAATATGTCCAAGTGCAATCATTTAGACAAAGTTGTTGAACAAAGGATTCTATACTCTAACCATTAAATCTATGTAAAATCCTAATTTTTAATTATTTAATTTTAAATTGAATAGGAATAGAAAATTTAGATTTAAAGGTAATTTAAATAGTAGGGTCTGAATTAGTAATATTTAGTTCATGGTTGTTTGACGGTGAGTTAACATTATATTAGTTCTAAATTTGCTAGGCTTATTAGGTGTAAGTTGGCAACACCATATTTCAACTCATCCTAATATTCCTATCACATAATCACCTGTATAATTATGGATTTTTTTGGTATGTATAATATTTTGTAAAAGTTTCTATCATACTATCACTTATATTTAGATAAATGATTTATAAGAAATTCAGTACACTATCACTAGCATAGTTTTAAAATTTTTACACATACATGTATCCTTTGTCAATGATTAAGATAAATGATTATAAAGATATTTGTGCACTCTTACTTATATAATTATAAATATTTTATGCATGCATATGCTATCCATTGATGATTAAAACAAATAATTTGTAAGAATTTCTATATACTATATATTACCGTATGATACTATCTATTTCTTTATGTTTGCATATTATGATTTTAGATTGCATGACATATGTATCATTTGCATTAGGTTTTATATGTGATATATTATCAAATTATATCTTATTTGGCAAGCGTTAAAATGAATTTTAGTAAAACTGGATAATTGAGTGAGAAGTATTTAAACTAGTCAGTAATATAAATTTTATATATAATTATTATAATTATGATGGCATATATGGGATTCGCACTGAACTATTAGCTCATATAGCATTTTTACTTATCTTCTTAAAGTCATAGAACGAGTATAGTCGGGCTATAGCAAGATTCGAGTAAGAAATATAATGGTTTTAAGTAATCAAATAGTTTCTAATACTAGATAAAAAAAGGTTGCAATAGAATAATTTTATCATTATATTTATGATTTTTTTAAAATTTTAATTAATAAAAAAATATTATGTTATTATGAAAATTATTAAGAATAGATGCTGCATGTTCTTTAAGATTATATCTTAAAGGATGTGCGACTATATCATGCGTCCAATTAGGAGTTGGATTAGAGTACAATAGCATGTATAATTTAAGTTCTAATTTGCAAGCCTTGTTCAAATGAAATAGCCCATAAACAAAATTCTAAGAGTAATAATTATTTTTGTAACAGAATGCTCGAATGCCTTACTTTGCATAGAATTTCAAGAATGGAAGAGGAAAGATGGCTTGAAGCCTTTGGCTTTAATTAACATTGGAGGTTCAAAATAGAAGGATAAATTACAAAGGTCCCATGTCATATAGTCTTAAAAAATTTAAGATAAAAGGTAGAGAAACAGAGATAGACCTAAACTAATATGGATAAAAATAATTAAAAAAAATTATTATTTATAATTTAAATATCGATTTGGTTCTGAATAGAGCAGAGTGAAGGAAGCAGACTCATGTAGCCGATCCTATGTAGTTGAAAAAAAGCTTAGATGAGATGAGTTGAATTGAGTTAAATTTTTTTTAATAAAAAATTTTATTTTTGAAGGTATTAAAATCAATATTATCATACAAGCCGGCTCAAAATTCTTTGAGACACTGTTTCAAAACGTATTACTCTTTTTACATGCATCATGTTCTCACATCCAACCATTACTTTACTATTCAAATCAGGAGGATTCGATCTCTGGTGGCGGACTGCGCCCGTGGTGGTTCTGACGTCTCTGACCTCTGGGGCTCCCCTGCTGCTTCGGCAGCGAACCGGCATACGGTTTTTATTTTTTGGGAGCCCACCTTCAGGGTCTGTCAAAATTAACTTTGATGGGAGTGTCCGAGGTCGAGCGGCTGGCTCTGCTTTCGTCATCCGTGGTCCATAAGGTGAACTGCTGGGAGCTGAAGGTTTTGGTTCTCTCGAGCTTCTTGCAGCTTGGGCCGATATTTCTTATGCCGTCCAAACTCTTCATGCCCAGAGGATTCTGATTAAGGGTGATTCCAGGACGGTCATCTCTTGGCTTCAGAGGGAGAGTTGCCACTCTGGCCCTGCTAATTCGATTATTTCGGATATTTGGTCTATCCTTTGGGATGTTGAAAGCGCCCAAACTCGACATATTTATCGTGAAGTAAATTCTGCGGCAGACTGAGTGGCTTCGTCCGTGGCCCAGCTATCTTGTTCGTGGATTTGGAAGCCTGCCCTTCTCTGTTGCAGTAAATAATGTATTTTGATCTTTCTGGACTAATTTGCATTAGACAAGTGTGATCGTTCGACTATACCAAAAATAATAATAATAATAAAAAAACCATATAGTCATAAATGATTAGCTATATCATCAACAGTAAATGAGCGGTTTTACTTTTTGTGAATTTATGAGTTTGTATAACTAAATTCGATGCATGAATCCAGTTGTTTTCTCAAGAAGGTGGGACCATGCAACTTAACATCCGATATATTGGCTAGATATAGCGCTGCGTCATGGCTAAAATAGTCAAAAAAAAAAAAAAAAAAAAGTTATAGCTTTTGAGGCTATAGAAATGACGCATTATTAAATCGGATAAGTCCGTTTGTTTAATTATGTATTAACCTTAATAAGTTATTTATATAATAATTACAGTAAATAGTTATTGTAAATCGTAACCGTAACAGGCATGCATTCGAGAAGGAAAGGAGGCAGAGGTGATCAAAATTTTGCAGAGTCTGAGATGCAATGAATACAAAATCCGATCTCCAATCTCTTCTCTTGAACGATCACACAGGATGTTCAATGGCTACGATATCCGTTGGCCATAATATCGAGTTGCCTGTAAACCACCGTCACTTATAACTACCCGGGCGAGAGAGCTCCCACCACCGCTTCCTTGCACGGCTCGTGTTTTCTTCTCCGGCAGTCGGTCACATTTCGGTACTGCGTAGCGATTTTCCCTGCCCTCCGTTGCCACAAAACCCTTTTCTCCTCGCTTCTCTCTCCCGCCTTAATCTCCCAATCCCCCCCCCTCCTTAAACTCCTCTTGGTTCACGGCAAAGGATCTAGGGTTTCCCTCGTTATTCGCCGCCATGAATATTTTCCGGCTTGCCGGCGACATGACCCATCTCTTCAGCGTCCTCGTCCTCCTCCTCAAGATCTACGCTACCAAGTCTTGCTCAGGTTCCAGGGTTTTCCCATACCGAACTCAAAATATGCCGATTTTCCTTTTTTTTTTTCCTTTTTTTTTCTCTGATTTTTGTGAATGTTTTGATCTGGAGGTAGGGATCTCGCTCAAGACGCAGGAGCTGTACGTTTTGGTGTTCTTGACTCGGTACTTGGATCTGTTCGTGGATTTCATCTCGGTGTACAACTCGGTGATGAAGGTGGTGTTCATCTCGAGCTCGATCGCCATCGTGTGGTGCATGAGGTACCATCCCCTGACGCGACGGTCGTATGACAAGGAGATGGACACCTTCCGGCATTACATTCTTGTCGCCGTGAGCTTTATCCTGGCGCTGCTCTTCCATGAACGATTCACATTTCGAGAGGTAGCTCGATCCGTTTCCAGTGCACCATGTGGAATTCTTATTTGTTATAACAATAGCTTGATATGGCTATTCTTACTTTATCATGTAAATTTATTGTCGAAAAGCTAGCATATTACTTCCATGATAATAAGAGATTAGTCGTGCTTATTTTGCTTGGCTAGTTTTCTGTCTTCTTGGTCGTTGGACTTGCCATTTCTTTAGATTCCATGATTTTATATTGCAGCATAAGGACTAGAATAGTTTTATTTAGATTTTATCTCACAATCTTCTAGCCTGAGCCAGTAAAGCTTATTGATGATGATGTCGATGGTACAAAAATGTAGGCATATCTATTTATGGAGAATTTCACTGTGAATCAGTTTCCTAAGCATCATATATTTTTGAAGAGATATTTGACAAAGATTCTGGAAAGTGGTTTCATTAAGGTGGGAAGATAGCAGTCAATAAGGAGATACATTGGGAGCTCAATTTTTTATGAATTTGGATTGGTTAAGTAAGCAAAGTTTCAAAGGTGGCAATGCAATGGAGATTCTTACAGAGATGAATTAAGGATAACTAAATTATACTGAATCAGTCCGAAAGTGGTACAATTCGGTGGTTCAGTTTCTTTAGGGGCTGAACCACTTTGTATCTTCCCAAACCATACCATGCTAACCCCGAATCGTATTGAATCATCTCGTACCGAGTGGTTGGATTGGGGCCTTCTAATTCACTTGATCAATACACTGCCAATTCAATGCGGTACTTTCTATACCAAACTGTATCAGTTTGATACCAAAACATTATTGATTCCTGATATGGTGAACCCTGAGATAAATGATCCTTTATTTTTTTTTTGCCTCCTTTTATCAATGTGAAGATTGAGGCTAATAGGGAACAAAGTGTAGGTTAGTATTCCAACATGAACATTGGTAACAGCAGATAACATGTCTGCAAAAATGGCGGGAAAAAATGTTGTGTAAATGATTTAACAAAGAACATGAGATTGATTCCAACTTTTCTCTATTGTCCCTTGTTCTGACCTAGCGGTGGCACCTTTCCTTTGTATTAGTGGTTTTCTTCTTTCTTTTCCTTTCCCTCCATTTCATGTTATCTTCTTCCTCATAAGCTTTCAGTATGTGCTGGGAGAATTCTTTGCTACCATTTGTGACAAGTTTGATAAGATTGCAAGTATCCACTGCATATCCTGCATGAAGTAAAATATATAGAATTCTATTTATCATCATGTCTCGCCTACTTGTTTATTTGCATCCTTGTCCCACAATGTATGCTTGTTTGCTCTATGCACATGTCAGTGTTTTGTACTTTCATAATTTTCAATTGGTAAATCCAATGGTTTGGATTTTAACTTGTAGGGTGCACCTGCTTCCAATATTGTAATCTGATTGTCACCATCAATAGGTTAGACTATATGGTAATCGATAATTTAATGATTGCACCAAACTAAGGGACACAATTGTAGGCCCCTCCTGAAATAACCATTTTGATGGTGGCTATCTGATTGACAATGCTGCAGACGAACCTAATTTATTGCATGGATCTTCCATTAAATAGAACTAATGCTTTCAGTCCTACCAGAAAATCAGCTAGTTTACTGGCTGTGATCTGCACAGACAAGTTTCTGTTTTTCTGTAGTAGTTGTTAGCTTGTAACCAATTTTTATTCAGCATTTTTTTTAAGGGGATATTCAGCATGTTGTTGTGCAGATTGGCAACCAACATGTTCTGAAAAATAGTGCCAATTGGACCAATGTAGCCCATAAAAATGTGCAATATCTATGGTTGGAAAAAAAAGAAGCTCTAAATTTTATAAGACCTATTTATAGTTTAGCTTTTAGCCTGTGTTTGATGGAGAGAAAACTAGGGAGGAAAGAAAACTAGAGGGAAAAACATGAGAGAAAATGAAATTTACTTTGTTTGAATGGAGAGAAAAGTAGGGTGGAAAGAAAACTAGAGGAGAAAATAGGGGGAAAAAAGTGGTAGGCCCTACCTAAAAGTTTTCTCTCCGAAGTTGGAGAGATTTCGGAGAGAAAATTCAAGGGTGCTCTTTCACTTTTTTTCATTCCGATATTGATCCTTCCAAAGAAAAAACTGATGCATTTTTTAATCATTTGTAATAAGGGCATTATTGTCATTGTAAATTATCAACTTTTTTTCTCTTTATTTTTCTCCCATTCATTCAAACAGAAGGAGAGAAAATATTTTCTCTTCTCTCCATATTCTCTCTTTTATTTTCTTTCTCTCTACTTTTCTCTCCATCCAAACAAAGCATTACTCTAGTTAGCAATACAAAGCTATATGTAATGATTTAGTCCCGGCATGGGGTCCAAGATGGTCGAGACGTTTCATCTCGTAGATATTCTGTGACCGATTTTGATCGTCTCGTTCTATCTCGGTCATAATACATTATATGTCAATTTTAAATCAATCTAATTTATCATAAATATAACTTTTTTTAAAGAAAAAAAGCATAATTTAAAAATTGAACAAAACACTAAAGCTTTACAAATAAATTTTTTAAGAAAAAAGTGTTCCAGGCAAGAATCGAGATGCTTAACTAGGTCAGGAATTGAGACGGAATGGGATACGGGGCATCACGTTCCATGAAAAAACTGGGACACCTCTATCCTACGAGATTTAAAACCTTAACTATATGGAGTTTAGGAAAGGAGGATGGTAAATGGTCGTCATTAAAAATATCTGTAGACAGCATAATCTGCTTCTGGCCATTAGAATCACCTTTTCTCATTGCTGAATAATGCATGGCCATTAAACATTAACTTGCTCTTTGATAAAACATGCTTTACTGATTTTTTTTCTTCTTCTTCTTCTTTTGTTGGGGGGGGGGGGGGGGGGGGGGGGTTGGGCTGAAATAGCAATGTCTTATCTCTATGGTTCAAAATTTATTTTCATTAGTAAACAGTTTGCTTGTTTTGGTTATGTTTTAGGAACTTGTAACAAGATTTTAAAAGCCTCTGCCTGTCATAATTTGTTGGCTTTCTTAACAATGAACATCTTATATTTATAATGTCCTTCAAACTGAAACTATAATCGTAAACAACTATAAAATTTTAGGCCCTAGAATGAAAAGCTACATGTTTTTGATGCCATAAAAGCTTCTGCATTTTTATTGTTCTTTAACATGAACATTGATGCATGTATTTTTCATTTTCCAGGTGTTTTGGGCATTCTCCATATACTTAGAGGGAGTGGCAATTCTTCCTCAGTTAGTTTTGCTGCAGAGAAGCGGAAATGTGGATAATTTAACTGGACAATATGTTTTCTTTCTCGGGTATGTTTCTAACATGCATGCTTTCTTTTTTGACTAATTACTTGTTCTTATTTTCTTCTAAGCCTCTTTTTTAACTCCTTTTTTTTTAACTTCAAAACAGTATTGATATAAATGTAACAGCTTATAAAATGCTGAAAATAATATACATTGGTGATATGCATATCAATTTTGTATTGTTCTGTTTGAGAATCTTGAAGAAGTTAAAATTTTGTTAGATTCTTCTAGTAATGATTCATCTGCTAGCAAAAATTGAAGATCGGCGTCAAGTTATAACTTTTCTATCATCTAGTTGGGTGCCTGAAATGTGGAGTTTTGGAATGGCTTATGACATAATACTTTTAAAATTCATGCTTTAGAATTGCATGTCTAACCCATGATGGTCCTTCTGATGTACTTGCAATTTGTTGAAATCAAATCACACAACATCAGATTATAACTGAGTTGTTTTTTCCTTATCCTTCTAGACATCTATCACTTTAGCCATGCATGGCCTTGTACATGCATATAAGAGGGAGGTCTGTGGTATTGCAGTGACCTGATATTATTTACTTAAGCATCTAGTTGAATGCCAATTTCTAGCCCATAATTATTCACGATGAAGAATTTACAAGCAGTTGTGTTCCGTGCTAAAGGTTGTATTAAATGTAGAAATGAGGATAGTGGATTTGAAGATGGAATATAGATGGTCTCCTTTTTATTTAATCTTGTTCTGTCATCCTTGCAAGCAGTTAATTTCAATGATCCACTTATGTATAGGATATGAAACCATGTATCCTTAGGCTTAGCTTTGATCACTATTGCTACGATTATCACACTTGACCATGTTGAAAGGCAACTTTCAGGTCTTCAAAGTCTCTTGAAGGATTACAAATGCCCACCTACCCATGCATGTTCAGACTTACACTTAGATTCAAATGCTTTTTTTTTTTTTTTTCGGTGTTTGTGTCTGTGTGTTTCTTGTATATTTGGGTCACACATGGTTTGAGTCATTCTTATTCTTTTATTGAACCAGATCATTTTTTTCTCTTCTTGTGTCCATATATCTTAGAAATTTAGGTGCCATGCATGTTTAGACTTGCACTTATTATTATTATTGTTGTTGTTGTTATTATTGTTTTATTTTATTTTATTTTATTTTATTTTATTTTTTTGGGGGGTCACATGTAGTTTGTTCATTCTTATTTTTATTGAATCAGATCATTTTTTCTCGTGTCTATATCTCTTAGAAGTTGGGAAAAGGCTTAGATGAGTTGAGTTGAGTTGTCCATATATCATAGAAATTTAGGTGTCATGCATTGTGTTCACACGAGTTAGAGACTGATGCAGTGGACTGTTTCAAGTACCAATGCACATTGACACAGTGTATGTGCAAAATTCTTGAAAGTTATGCTAAAGTTACATTAAATATTCTGGATCATCTAAACCTTCTATATAGGTTATTTTTAGTTACTTTAAAAACTGGCATAAAAATTGACATGAACCAGCATTATGCTAATTAAGTTGAGAGAGGTAAAACAAGAATCTTGATTTTTAAATGTTAATTAGTAAACATACAATATCTTAAGATACTCAGTTGATCAAACCTATTTTAAAGAAGCACCAGTTTATCTGCAAAATACACTTAACTTGCCTTTGCCATGTGCGGATCCTGGAATTTCATGAAGAATCCATGGATTGATGTAAATATCCACAATCATTTTAGTGAAAAATAAAAATCAACATGCCTCTTCTGCCCCTTCTCTTATTCCAAATTTTTCTTGGGTTATAATATAATTTATGAAAGGTTTTGAGGAGAGAATATTCTGAAATAGACTTGCCTGAATGAGATGGATCAATTGTAAATTTAGACCATGCTCATGTGATAACACATGATCATTTATGGTCTTGTTCTGCTATCATAATTATTGCTATTAGCTGGTGTGTGCCAATACATACCTATACAGACACATGATGTTGTTCTCTTTTGCCATGCTGCATGGTGTGTATTGTACATAAGGGTGCAAATGAGCTTGAGCAGAGTCAAGCGTCAGGCTGCTCTGCTTGGTTCAGAATACCAAAACTGCTGCTCAAGCACGGATAGTGCTCAAGCTCAGCTTGGCCAAGCTCTGAACCAAGCTTTGGTCAATCTGAGCTGAGCTTTACCACTGCTTTTGAACAGGCCACTGTTCAGGCTTGGCTCGTTTATGGAGCTGAGCTCTGAAAAATGTTTGAGTTCAAGTCATTTTAAAGCTGAGCCGAGCTCAACTGAGTAATTAGCAGCATTTGAATCCTTGACCAGAACTTTAATTTTTGCTATCTTAGGTAGTATTCTTGAATTTATCTCTTATATTGTACTATATTATTTGGAGAAATTGGAAAAATATTTCACATAGATAAAACAACCCCTTGGGAAATATTTGTAAGATAAGGATTCTAGTACTGAATGCACTTCATGTTTTGAGATGGGAACCATCAAATCAACCTAAGATTTTGCAACACAAGAAGACTTAAATCTGGCATTTGGAGCTTCATCGTTATATAGACACAAAATGGTTGGCCTAATTCGTCTTCAAAACAGAGTTTGCAAAATCAACCCTTAAAAATAACCACCGTGGAAATGTACCATTGGAGCCTCACCTACTTTGACCTGCATGATGAGCCAAACTAGTCTTAATAACTTTTCTCAACAGTTACAAAAAAATACAAAAAAGGATTATTGACATGGGTGAAGATGAGAGCTGATATTGGCCAATGCAACAGAACTTTTGACAAATATCTGATTTTTAAGTCACGAGGGCATTAATCTGAGGGCTTTTGACACAAGGAAAAGGTAGATGCGCTCCTCTGCTAAGTTCCTTAGCTGTTCATGTGGGGTTAATACATCTGTGATTTCAATTGAACAATTGATTGATGCCCATTTCAATGGTTTGTAGTACAAGGTCATGCCAGCAGGAATAGCTTCCTTGCAAATTAACATACCTGTGTTATAGATGATTATTGCATGGCTGTGAGGTTAGGGCTAAAAATTGATACGATCATATAGAAGCCACAACTAGATGCAGCTTGAAATGGAGAAAATTTTTCCTTAAAAAGTCTATACTGATCAGAAGCTTATAATGTGATGCTTGTGGATCTAGAATCACTGATATTCCTAATTTAATGCTCAGCAGAATAATGTGCTTTGTGGTCTTTGTATTGTTACACCACCTCGAGCGTGTACATCAGACTCTTATATGAGGTCCAATATACTTGAACATTGACATATTGATTTAACTTAATATTAGTTTCTATCCATTTGGAAGATGGCCTTATTAATTTTGGTATTGTAAAGAGCTTCTTTCTGGTATAAAGCATTTTTTTTGTCCATTCTATCTTAGAGGAGCTTCTGTCTTCGAATTAAACATTTTGAACTCTCAAAACTGATTATTTTCCCCCTTCATTTCTATGTGCATTTTAATTTTGGACTGTTGTTTCTTTACTTGCCTAGGTTTTTTTTACGTGATTGATCTGCTGGTCTTTTGCTATAGTTGACTTGGACTTTTGATATTTTGTTTGTTATGCATTATGCTTGAAAAAACATCATCATGTTCATGGAAAAATGGAAAAAAAGGCTAGAATGCCTTCCCCAGATGGGAGACACTTTGAAAACATTTCCTTTGGTTGAATAGTGTTTGGATTGCCAAAGAAGGTTTGACAGCATAGCTACGAACTTGACAAACTACTTGTTGGTCATGGGTTACAATTATAAACTGGACCTGCATGTGATCGTACCTTTTCTTATTTTTTCTGACAACTAGAATGGTTTAGCTGGCATGCCTTGCACATCAGTTATACTTAGGAATGGTTGTTCTGTTTGCAGTAATAGGTTTCTGTTCTTCGAGCAGCTGAGTACTACCATATCTGAAGGAAATACTGGATCTCAATAAACATAATATTTACAGAAAACCATCCTTATACATGAAATCCACATAATTTTATACATCTTGCAGACTCATTTCGTCTATTTGCTGGCTCATCTCTTTTTCTTTATTCATCAGCGCTTACCGTGCATTTTACATTCTCAACTGGATATATCGCTATTTCACAGAGGATCATTACAGCCGTTGGATATGTAAGTTACTAAGATCAGAGAAATTTGTTGCAATCTTTAATATGAGCAAACGTGCCCTAACTTTTGGTTATTTTCCAGCTTGGTTTGCCGGTCTTGTTCAGACAGCTCTCTTTGCAGATTTCTTCTATTATTACTTTCTAAGGTAAGGACCTCATAATCACCAATATGCAGCGCTTTAGGATCAGTAGGTCTTATCAAAGCAGTCATTGATTTGTGTTGGTTGATTCTTGTAGTTGGAAAAACAATGCAAGGCTTCAGCTCCCTGCTTGAGCTACTTCTTGTGCAAGTCATCCTGCATGCTGCTACATGGTAAGCATTCTATAATCTGTTGGACAGCTTAGTGGGCTCCAAGTTCAATGATGTGATACACTATGGAAGAGAATCTGTGCGAAGAAGTTATTCTCCTGGCCCCCATTACTGCGTGATTACGCTGCCATAAAATATTGTACGGGCTATAGTTATCATAACTTTTCTCTTGCTGTTTGTTCGTATATCTGAAAGCAAACGAATTGCTAATTTCACGGAGGCAGTACCGGTTTGCATGTATTCAGAATATACGTATGGGCACGTTCATGTAACAAAGCTTTTGTTCTAGTCTCGATCGGTCGTCCTTCCAATGGGGAATCTACACCTCATTGAGTATGTATGTATGACATTGTGAATGCTATTTATCATTTAGGGCAGTTTTTCCCAATGTGCAAATACATAAATGATTATTCAGAAGCCAAGATGTTTTTGGAGTTCATTTTGGAGCCTCCATGTTAGAAGAAAACTTAAACGCATTTTTGGAATGGAAACAACAGTAGATACCGTAAAGAGCAGGAGAAAGAAGGTGCACAGTGATGTGTTGCCAGGTATGGTATTTGTTGCCATGTTGAGCGCCGAGATGGGATTAAAGCTAATTTGAGTCATTTGACCAGTGCTTCAAATAATTCATCTTGGTCCTTGTTTCTGCTGCTTAAGCTTCAGAAGTAGTACGATTAATGGTCCACATGCGCATTGAGTGCTAAAACCATGCAAGTTGTCGGTGAGAAGGCATCCAGAAGAAGCGATCAGGTAGCGTTACGTATAAGCATGTTTATATTTGCTGTCGCTCAGAATTAAATTTAGGCTTAATCCCGTATTGTTTCCAGTAAAGCAAGTTTATATCAACTTTTGAGCGAAATGATATTGACAGGTGGTTGAGAGACTGCCTATATAAGATGCTTCAACGTGATGGTCAGGTTAGACGTGGTGTTCGGTATACCAAATACCATTAAGAGTTGCCTAACCTTTAAACCATATTTGCCGGACTGGTGACTTCGGATCATCGACCAAGTGATTCAACCCATCGATGACCCGGTCAGATTGGATTGATCGGTTCATCCTGGGTTATTTACACATTCTTTAATTCTGACAAATGTTAAACCGTCTAATAATGAGATAATATTAAGGAAGCCAACATACAAGCATAGAGCCGCATTATATGGACATATTGTTGCAGGTCCCCCCTTGCCCCCCCCCCCGTAAGATATACTGTACAAATACTGTGTAGATATTGTTGCAGGGATTTTCGATAAAAGAAACGCAGTTTCTCGTAATATATATATATATATATATATACTACGATTTGCATGATGTATTATGCAAGCTTCCACATGCGTAGAAAAGTTTCCATAATGTTCACGGATGTGCTGTCAGATCTCCCAACACATTCCGCGATGAGATAAGATGATATCACTGCAGAACATGGGCAGCCGATCCACGACGACAGCCTTCTCTCATGAACAAAATTCTTAAATAAAAAATGGGAACCACCTTTTATATATTTTTTATAAGTGTTATAGTATTTAGATTAAAGTATATTTTTTTATTTATTATTATAATATAATTCTATAATATTAAATTAAATTATATTAATATTAAGTATTTTTTTATATAAATGAGTGATATTTTAACTTTTACCTCCTGAGCGAAGGGTATTCTGGCGGGATGATCCTGAATATCCGATCTCGTGAACGAAATTATTAGATTCTACAATGTTTTTTTAGAGACGGATCATCTGGGGATTAAAGATGAGATCGCTGTGGCGTTAGATCAATCACCAAGGAATAAGGACGATTCGGATCGCCAGGATGCTAATGGATCTACCGGTCATAGGGACCTTCCTGAGATTTTGCCCTGGATGGAGGGTTTTTTCTGAGTCATCTCTGCGTCAGTCCCTGCAGTTGGAAGCAGAGGCTTTTATTCCCTATGCCGCGTTTCTCAGCATCCCTCCTCCCTCCTCCTCCTCTCTCTCTCTCTCTCTCGGAGAGACGCGCGCGCGCATTGGAGTTGTATATAGATCGAGCTTAGATTAGAAGGGGAGAAGGGTTCTCAAGTCGTTATCTCTCCATTGGTATGAGTTTGATTCGACCAAAGATAAAGGCTTTGATCATCAAGAAGAGATCAGAAGCGATTTTTAAGAAGAATAGAGCGCCCAGTCGTCACAGCGGCCACCGTCTCACTAGGTAAGCCTCCCATTCACCAAGAAACAAGCTCCAAATTAGTTATTTTTCGAAGAAAAATGGACCAAAAAATAGTTCTTGCGATCGGTTAAGCTTTGGCTTTTTGGATTCCCTTGCCTAAGTTCTGTGAACGATCAAAAAGCGTAAGAATAATCGCTGTTTAGATTGAATATTGAAGCTACTTTTTTAGTTCCTTCCTCTAGCTTTTTGTGGTATATATGCTCTATTCTTTACCTTTCTTTATCGCCATGCTCTGCGAGTTACTTGCCAAGTGGTCATCATCCACTGGTCGCCTACTTTATAAATACACTCCCACCAAGCGAAGAAGCCAGGGTGGTTCACTCGGTGGTTTTGGTCGCCCGTTATGGCTTGAGCTATTTGACTGCTGGTTCTGACCGCGGGTGGACCAGCCCTGGTTGAAGAGTAATGGTGGAGTGGAATTGGGCTTTTGTCTTTGCCTCGGGTACTCTGCGAGTGCTGCTGTCGCACGTGAGCTCGAGCACTAATGTACTACGCGTTGATTTTTTAGGTGAAAATATTTTATAAAAAGGAGATGGTTTAATCTTAATGGTGATTAAATTGAAAGTTAATTTGACTGCTGAAAAGCTTTCAAAATTTAGACGAAAAAATTATTAAAAATGTTATGGTGCTGCTTTGATTTACATCTCGTGCGGTAGATTAGATTACGAGAACATGCAAGCATGCCAGTAGGCCCTCGCCTGCCCTGAGCTCTGATGGGTGGACTATCTCTAGCATTGCTCTCTTGTGACATCATTTGAAGTTGGAAAGAGAGGGATAAAAGATTGTTTTGTTCTAATTAGGATTCTTCACATATGATCTCATGATACAGATCAAAACATTGTTTAACATATATTATAGGTAGACACGGGGAGCATGTAAGAGCGATGAAATTGGGTCCCATGTGAATTGCTCCTGTAACATTTATGCTGACAAAAGTGATGCAATTGCTGTGGGAAAAAACCATCCACATGCTGCATGAACTTGATGTACATGTGCATCTTGCTGTCAAAAAACACTTGCATTTGTTATGGGCATCGTATGGCTTGTAGTCCCTTGTGATGCCTGAGTCATGCATGGATGTACGTTCCGAGTTCCACAAGTCATGATCGCAGACATGCCATCATCACTTGTCATTTTCTTCTACGTGGGATTGATGAGGTGAGACGTACTGCTTAAACTTTTGTTGGAAAAAGCTTTGCATTTTCGATTCAGCCATTGCTGGGTCTCCAGTCCACCTTCTTTTCGAGGTACTACTACATCACTGCCATTGGCTTCCTCTTTCTTTCCCTCCTTTTAAAAAGCTTCTTTTTTCTCCACTTTTTTCTTAAACAATAAAAAGTCAAACTTCCCAAGCCTCCCCCTTTTTGCTGACCTCCAAACGGGTATCAGAAGCCAAACTAAGCCCTGCCCGCCTTCCTTCTTCCCCTTGTTCCTTAATTTCGTTCTTCCATGCCTTGATATATCCCTCACTCTCATGCTCTAATCTATGGTCTCAACTTGTGATTCCTTTTTCACAGCAATATTATAAATGGACCCCACAACGCCGGCGCCGTCGATGCTATCGAGGAACTTCACTAAGATCCTCCGCTTCCAGCGTGCCTCCACCATCTATAGTCAAGGAGGTGCGGAGTCCAGCAAAGATGGCAGCAAAACCCATGAACTCAAGTTCTCCAAAAGCCTGGGGGGATGTTCCTCTGCTCCCTTTGAACCCCCCTATAGCAATGGCAGAGAGGAACGGCAGCAGAAGAAGAAGAAGCTGAGCAATGACAGAGAAACAATGAAATCACTCCTGGCCAATCTGTTTCTCAGAATCTCAGCAGTCAAAGCGGCGTACGCCCAGCTTCAATTCGCCCAATCTCCGTATGATCCGGAGTCCATCCAATCCGCCGACCAGGCTGTGGTCTCTGAGCTCAAGCACCTCTCGGTGTTGAAGCTGCACTACTCCTACACCAAAAGCCAGTTCGATATCCACTCTCTGGTTGATTCCAAGTCGCTGCTCGAGGCCCAGATACAGGAGCAGCGAAACCTTCTGAAAACCTACAAGATCACCACCAGAAAGCTCGAGTCCGACCTCGAGTGCAAGAGCTCTGAGATCCTCTCCCTCCAAGCCCAGTTGTTGGAACTAGATAACCAGAACCATTCCATGAAGGCCAGGCTTCGACTCGGCCGCCGCTCGTTGCAGGCGGCCAGCATCGACGATCTCCATCTTTCTGGGCTGAACCCCGGCCATTTCCTCACCAGCCTCAAGTATGCGGTCAAGTCAATCAGGTCCTTTGCTAAGCTAATGGTGCGCGAGATGGAAGCCGCTGGATGGGATCTTGATGCTGCTGCGAGGGCTGTACACCCTGATGCGGTGCTCCGCAAGCCAGAGCATAGGATTCTTGCCTTCGAGTCTTATGTCTGCCAGAAGATGTTCTCCGATTTCCACCGCCGGGGTTTCGGCCTCAGCTCGTTGGAAGACCGCGCGCATTGGAACCAGCAGCAGTTCTTCGATGAGTTCATCAAGCTCAAGTCATCGACTACAAAGCAAGTTCTCGATGGAAAGGTGGCAGCTGCATCGTCGGGATTGTGGGAATTTTGTAGGGCCAAGTATTTGAGCCTGGTGCACCGGACAATGGAGGTGGCCCTCTTTGGCAGTCTAAAGTACGGGTCCCTTGTGAGCTCTGGCCGTGGGTTTCCGGACTCGGATTTCTTCTCGGGGTTCGCCGAGATGGCGAGGCGGGTGTGGCTCCTGCACTGCTTGTTCTTCTCATTCGGGATGGAGATGGAAGCGTCCATCTTTCAGGTGAGGAGCGGGTGCCGGCTCTCGGAGGTGTGCATGGAGAACGCGGTGGAGGCGGCGGTGGTGGGCGGTGCTGGCATGCGGCCGACGGTGGGGTTCACGGTGGTCCCGGGCTTCAAGGTGGGGAGGATGGTCGTACGAAGCGAGGTCTACGTATGAGAGGCCGGAAGGCAAATGAGCGGTCGTGATGTGGCCATGGGAAATGCCAGAGTCCATCGATCAGGCGGCTATCAAGTTTTTCAGCGAAAGAGTCTGCTCCTCGATGGGAGGACGCAGACATCAAACAGCCTTCTAAGCTCATCTGTCAGACGACTAATGTGGGCCCAAGAAGCCACGTTGGCGGTCTACCAATGGTAGCGTGACATGTCAGCTTGGCCTGGAACGTTTGTTACTCTCCGTGGTGGTGGAGCAAGGTTCTATGTATTTTTTTTGTTTTTTAAGTGTTTTAGCGAGTGTATAATCGATAATGGTAGATGGGTTTAATTTATAATAATTATATATAGTTTATAGAACAGGGTGGCCTCCATCTATCATTTGAGCATGCGACAGCGAAAGGACAAGCGACGTCCGCCCATCCTTCTTAGTTTCTCTTAATGTTCTTATGTTATGGGTCTTTTAATCTAAATTTGGATGGATTTCTTCATCAAACCTGCAACCTTGCTCCATGTTAGATTGGTTTAAGAGGTCAGCGAATGTGCTGCACCCAAGATATTGGAGATATTGTTTTTAAGCAATTCATACCATATTTTGTAAAAAAAAAATAAATAAAGAAGTACCAGTGCAAAACCTTTGCCGTCCAACTGATTTCCGAACTCGATGAGAAGGAAAACTTTTTGTGAGCTGACCTTTTGTTGCACAAAACGTATGCATCAAATGTGCGGATTAATTGTATGTTTATGCCATCATATGTATGGCTTAATGCATGAGTACATGATTAATTCGTCCATTTAATGCATGCTTTTTTTTTTTTTTATGAGACTCGATGCTTCTATAGCCCATTGTTCTTGCGATCACCTAAGAAGGCCATCGTACAGCCCACTAGTTTCAGTTCGGATTAAATATAATTTGCCAATTAATACCTTTTGGTGTAATTGGGATGGACAATCTATCTCCTAAAATCTTAATTACTGAATTAAATTGGTAGGTGTTGGATTAAATTGGGTAAAAGTTAATGATTAAAATAGGTAGTAAGTTGATGTGAGCTATAAACATATAACACTTTTTTTTTTTCGATAGAATTAAATTTTGAGTATCACAACATCTTCTTCTTATAAATTGTTGGTGCTACAAGAATGATTCCATTCCAAAACCCTACCATCATATTATGGATAGCCTTTTTTTTTTTTTTTCCGTATCTATCAACTTTTACATATTTATATCATTTCTGATATCATTATAGTGCTTAAAGTCTATATGCTGATCCAATTAACTTTATTATCGAGATGAAATCATAAGTCTCAAAAACTTGAATAAAAATATATAAATAAGAAATAAATTTGAGTTATAAATATATAATACATTTTTTTTGTCATTCAATATGATACAAAATTTAAGGTATTATATAAACTTTTCTCTTCTTTACGCATTTAACTTATCCCCGAGTCTTCTTCTTGAGTGTTGCTTTGCTCTCTTTACAAGAAAAAAAGAAGAAAAAAAAAAAGGGTGCTGATGCTTGGCACATGCAACGCATGATTCGTTCAAACAAAGCAAATGATAGTTTCACTCGATCCAAAAAAAAAAAAAAAACACAGAGAAAAGAAAAAGGATTTGCTCGCTTCTAACTTAGCATGATTAGGTTCCAAGGACTCGGAAATAATGAAATAAACTAACGATAATACCAAGTGGAAGGACAGCTCAAGGGCATTCTATAGCATGGATTTCAGTCCTCTGAAAGAAAGCGCATTCCTTGACGTGTTTAAAATGCTTTTAGCTGCCGAGTTTTAGCTAACCATGTTTGTTGATTCTAAACAAAAGAATTCTTCGAAACTCTTTGTTTAATTATTTATTTTTTAAAACTGATTTTATAAAATCTCGCGGTTTATATATAAAACCTGAAAATTGGTCCTCTCCATTAAAAAAAAAAAAACTTTAGAGACACCCGATTGACCAAAATGTTTTTTTTTTCTTCTTTTTTTTGCCTCTTTGTTCTACAAATCTGGTGTTGGGTAATGGGCCAAAATACGCCTAAATACCCTAATGGGCCTTGAAAGCCCATCACCGCCCTTTAGTGTGTGAATGAGAAATTACGGGGACATTTAGTCCCATATCGGAAAGAACAAGAAAGGAAGGTTCACTTATATGGAAACCACCTCCTTGAAGCTTAAGTTCCTTAGGCTCACCATAAGTGGAGAGCTTGAGTAGCATCACCCTCGCGCATGTGCGAAGGGCGCAATGGGTGCTTTGTAGGCACACTTTGAACTTCGCACGTGCGCATCGTCGCGAGGAGCTTGAGGGGCTTTAAATTTTTTCTAGATCATGATGATCCGACGGTGGAGACTGATCGGATCAAGATAAGGGGCTAAGATCAATTGATCGTTGATCGATCAGATGAAGGGTCGAGATGTGGTGATCAAATCATGATCGCGATCGCGATCTAACGGCTGACACCTATCGATTGACCAGTCAACAGGACTGTTGGTTGACCAGTCAACAGGATGGTTGGTTGACCAGTCAACAGGATGGTTGGTGATAAGGCATCCGTCCGATCGTCGGTTGGTGATAAGGCACCCGTTCGATCGTCGGTTGGAGATAAGTCAACGGTCCAATCATGAAAAGGCATATCAAAGACATGCAAACGCCTATCTGATAACGTGATCATCAGATCAGGATGATGAAAAGGCTTATCAGGATAAGGATAGGCTTATCTGATCAGCTGATCTTCAGATCACAACCATGAAAAGGCTCATCCGATCGCCTGATCTGAAGATCATGATGTCTAAAGGGCATATCAAGGGTGATAAGCCCTTAACCCTCACATCCTTTGATTCTAGAATTTAAATTAAATTAAATTCGTAGGGTTGCTTCCAAAGGGTACCTAAAAACCTATAAATAGGACCCTAGACCTAAGCATTTCATTCATCCCAAGCCATTCCGAATTGAGTTCAATCTGAATCAATTCTAGTCTTCTCCTCTCTTAGGCATTTGCATACTTTCCTAAGGGTAGTATAGCAATAGTGCATTGAAAAGAGAGTAGCATTCTTGGTTCGAAAGTTTTGATGAATTGTAGTGCTGCTTTCATCAAAAGGAGACCGTTGTATCCTGGGAGACAATCGTCATACTGACCATGAGCACCATTGCGGGACGAAATTGTCTTAAGGACATAGAGTATAACTCTAGCCGCAGTCTGATCAATTAGGTAGCCACCATCTGCCAATCACCCATCAACAATCTTAAGACAATTTCGTGCTACCACGGAAGTGATGCTGCAGATGGCTACTATGACGACATCCATTCAAGCCGCGAGACCGGAGAAATTCTCTAGTACAGACTTCAAGAGGTGGCAACAGAAGATGTTGTTCTACCTCACAACTCTGAACCTGGTCAGAGTGCTGAATGAAGATCCACCTGTCCTGAAGGAAGGGGAGACCGACAAGCAAGTCGTTGCTGCGGTGGAGGCATGGAAGCACTCAGATTTCCTTTGCAAGAACTACGTCCTGAATGGTCTGGATAATACCTTGTACAATGTGTACAGTAGTATTGCTACTGCCAAGGAGTTATGGGCATCCTTGGACAAAAAGTACAAGACAGAGGATGTTGGACACAAGAAGTTTATGGTTGAAAGGTTCCTAGACTACAAAATGGTCGACCACAAAACTGTTATGGAGTAAGTCCAAGAGCTCCAGATCACCCTGCATGAGATACATGCAGAGAGAATGTCTCTCAGCGAGTCATTCCAGGTAGTTGCCATCATAGAGAAGCTACCACTACTATGGAAGGACTTCAAGAACTACCTGAAGCACAAGCGGAAGGAGATGGGACTTGAAGACCTAATTGTCCGCCTGAGGATCGAGAAGGACAATAAAAGCCAAGATAGGAAGACAGGAGGACAACCTGCTGAGCCAAAGGCCAACCTCATAGAAGGGAAGAAGAAACACAAGTTTCTAGGCGAAGGCTTTAAACAGAAGAAGGGCAATCCTAAGAAATATAAATTCAAGAAAAAGTGCTTTGTTTGTGGAAAGCAAGGACACAAATCCAAGGACTGCCGTTTCAAGGATAAAGAAAAGAAAGAAGTCAATGTTGCTGAAACCCTATCCAAAGAGGTATCTGAGATGATGCTGTCAGCTGTTGTATTTGAAGCAAACATGGTTGACAAAGCAAATGAGTGGTACATCGACACTGGAGCTACCGGACATGTCTGCTCTGATAAGAGTATGTTCTCATCATATACTCCTATCAATGGTAAAAATTTGGTCATGGGTAACTCCGCTACATCCAAGATAGAAGGACTTAGCCGCATCGTTATGAAGATGACATCTGGCAAGGAGCTTCTACTGAATGATGTGCTACATGTCCTAGACATTCGGAAGAATCTTATATCAGGCTCCCTCCTAAGCAAACATGGCTTTAGGATGGTCTTTGAGTCTGATAAATTTGTACTCACTAAGGGGGGATATTTATTGGAAGGGGTTACTTGAATAATGGATTATTCAAGGTGAATGTAATGATTATACACAGAAACCTTGAAATCAATAAAGCTTCTTCTTCTGCTTATATGGTTGACTCCTCTTGTCTATGGCATGATAGATTAGGACATGTAAAATTTAATTCATTACGAAAATTAATGAAATTAGAATTATTACCTAATCATGAAATCGATCCATATTATAAGTGTGAAGTGTGTGTTGAAGCTAAATTAGCAAAAACACCATTTCCATCAGTTGAAAGAAATACTGAACCTCTTGACTTAATTCACAGTGATCTATGTGACTTAAAGTCAATTCAAACTAGAGGAGGTAAAAAGTATTTTATAACATTTATTGATGATTCAACAAGATACTGCTATGTGTATCTACTAAAGTCTAAAGATGAGGCTTTAGAAATGTTTAAATGTTATAAGAATGAAGTTGAAAATCAACTTGGCAAAAAGATTAAGGCCATAAGGAGTGATAGAGGTGGTGAATATGATGTACCTTTTGATGAATTCTGTCAAGAGCATGACATTATTCATCAAACTACTGCTCCTTACTCACCTCAATCTAATGGAATTGCGGAACGTAAAAACCGCACATTAAAAGAAATGATGAATGCTATGTTAATAAATTCTGGTACACCATAGAATTTATGGGAGAAGCAATTCTCTCAACAAATCATATTCTTAATAAAATACCTCTTAAGAAGAAGGATGTTACTCCATATGAGTTATGGAAAGGAAAGAAGCCTTCTTACAATTACTTAAGAGTGTGGGGGTGTCTAGCTAAAGTAGCTATTTCGGATCCCAAAAAGGTCAAAATAGGACCTAAAACTGTTGATTGTATATTTATCGGTTATGCACATAATAGTAGTGCATATCGTTTTCTTGTGTATAAATTAGATATATCTGATATACAGATAAATACAATCATGGAATCAAGGAATGCAACATTCTTTGAAGATATATTTCCAAGTAAAAGGAAATTAGAAATAAGTTCAAATAAAAGAACTTATGATAATACTGCTAGTACTAGTCATCAGGAAGAATATCCTAAAGATGAACCCAGACGCAGTAAGAGACCAAGAGTTGCAAAGTCTTTTGATCCTGATTATGTAACTTATATGTTATAAGATGAACCTCGAACATTCAAGGAGGCAATGTCTAATCCAGAAGCACCCTTTTGGAAAGAAGCTATCAATAGTGAAATTGAGTCCATCATGCATAATCATACCTAGGAGTTGGTAGACTTACCATATGGTATGAAACCTTTAGGGTGCAAGTGGATTTTTAAGAAAAAGCTAAAGGCTGATGGATCAATTGACAAGTATAAAGCCAGATTAGTGGTTAAGGGCTTCAAACAAAAAGAAGGTATAGACTTCTTTGATACCTATTCACCAGTAAGTAGAATAACATCTATAAGAATGTTAATCGCTTTTGCAGCCATTAACAATCTTGAAATTCATCAAATGGATGTTAAAACTGCTTTTCTGAATGGTGAATTAGATGAAGAAAAATACATGGAACAACCTAAGGGATTTATTGTTTTAGGACAAGAAAAGAAGGTGTGTAGACTTGTTAAATCCTTATATGGATTAAAGCAAGCACCTAAGCAATGGCATATAAAATTTGATAATGTTATGTTATCAAATGGATTCAAAATAAATGAATGTGACAAATGTATATATGCCAAAACCCTACCTGAAGGGTATGTGATTATTTGCTTATATGTAGATGACCTGTTAATCATTGGTAGTAATACTGAAATGATTAAACAGACAAAGAAAATGTTGATCAAACATTTTGATATAAAAAATATGGGTGTTGTAGATGTTATACTAGGGATTCAAATCACTAGAACATCTGAAGAAATAATATTATCCCAATCTTATTATATTAAGAAAATATTAAATAAGTATAAAAAGTATGATACTAGCCCGGTAAAACACCAGTAGATGTTAATCTACATTTGGCTAAGTATACTGAAGAACTCATATCTCAATTGGAATACTCACGTATAATTGGCAGCTTAATGTATGTCATGAATTGCACTCGTCCTGACATAGCATATGCTGTCAATAAGTTAAGTAGATTTACAAGTAATCCATGTCTAAATCATTGGACAACTCTAATAAGGGTATTAAGATATCTGCGATATACCCTAAGTTATGGATTACATTATTCAAGATATCCAGCTGTACTAGAAGGATACAGTGATGCAAATTGGATATCTAACACAGAAGATACAAAATCCATAAGTGGATATGTATTCACCTTAGGAGGAGGTGCTGTATCATGGAAATCTTCTAAACAAACATGTATAGCTCGATCTACTATGGAATCTAAATTTATTGCCTTAGAAAAGGCGGCTGAAGAAGCAGAATGGCTTCAAAACCTTTTAGAAGATATTCCATGTTGGCCAAATCCTGTGTCTGCAATATGCATACATTGTGATAGTCAATCGGCAATATGCAGAGCACAGAATAAGATGTATAATGGTAAGTCTAGACATATACGTCGCAGACATAATACCATTAAGTAGTTACTTGAAATTTGTGTAATTTCTATTGACTATGTTCAGTCAAAGAAAAACCTAGCGGATCCATTAACAAAGGGGTTACCAAGAGATCAAGTAAATTGTTTATCGAGGGGAATGGGTTTAAAACCTATAACGAAAAATCTTCATAGTGGATACCCAACCTAGCTGACTGGAGATCCCAAGATCTAGGTTCAAAAGGGACAACTAAATTATGAAGAGGCTTGATAGCACTAAGGATGTCCAGTCCTACTCATTCCTATGATTATTGGTGCTACCTGCTAAAGGTAATAGGATAAGCATTGCTTTTAATGATTCTTATGACATAAACATCATGTGGGGTATAGCAGAATACTCTTAATAAGAATCACCTATGTGAGTGTGAACTGAGCCAATTCTATGAGAATTTTTAAAGGTTTAATTCTCTAAAGCACTCATGAGACCAGGAGTTGTTCGGGGCCAAAATGAACACAACCATGAGAACCAAAAGAATGCTCAGGAAGAAGTTGCGTGATTGTTATTGTCTTAGTTTACACAAAATGCTGAAAGGTTCAAAACATCATGTTCACCTTTTAGCAAGTAAACTCGATAACAACTCACTAAGGAAGGTTCAAAGCCATAAGCTACTTATCCCGATACAACTTCATCCCATTATACTCTCTTTAGTGTGTCTGCATATTCATTTGCATTAAAATCCTTTTATGTGGGGGTTTGCCTTTGCTGATCTTTGATCTAAGTCCAATTTCCATTCATGTGGGGATTGTTGGGTAATGGGCCAAAATACGCCTTAATACCCTAATGGGCCTTGAAAGCCCATCACCGTCCTTTAGTGTGTGAATGAGAAATTGCGGGGACATTTAGTCCCACATCGGAAACAATAAGAAAGGAAGGTTCAATTATATGGAAACCACTTCCTTGAAGCTTAAGTTCCTTAGGCTCACCATAAGTGGAGAGCTTGAGGGTGATGCACAGCATCACCCTTGTGCACGCGCATGACCACGCGCGTGTGGGAAGGGCGCAATGGGCGCTTTGTAGGCGCACTTTAAACTTCGCACGTGCGCATCGTCGCGAGGAGCTTGAGGGGCTTTAAATTTTTTCTAGATCATGATGATCCGATGGTGGAGACTGATCGGATCAAGATAAGGGGCTGAGATCAATTGATCGTGATCGATCGGATGAAGGGTCGAGATGTGGTGATCAAATCATGATCGTGATCGCGATCCAACGGCTGACACCTATCGGTTGACCATCAACAGGACTGTTGGTTGACCAGTCAACAGGATGGTTGGTTGACCAGTCAATAGGATGGTTGGTGATAAGGCATCTGTCCGATCGTCGGTTGGTGATAAGGCACCCGTTCGATCGTCGGTTGGAGATAAGTCAACGGTCCAATCATGAAAAGGCATATCAAAGACATGCAACCGCCTATCTGATAACGTGATCATCAGATCATGATGATGAAAAGGCTTATCAGGATAAGGATAGGCTTATTTGATTGGCTGATCTTCATATCACAGCCATGAAAAGGCTTATCCGATCGTCTGATCTGAAGATCATGATGTCTAAAGGGCATATCAAGGGTGATAAGCCCTTAACCCTCACATCCTTTGATTTTAGAATTTAAATTAAATTAAATTCCTAGGGTTGCTTCCAAAGGGTACCTAAAAACCTATAAATATGACCCTAGACCTAAGCATTTCATTCATCCCAAGCCATTCCGAATTGAGTTCAATCTGAATCAATTCTAGTCTTCTCCTCTTAGGCATTTGCATACTTTCCTAAGGGTAGTATAGCAATAGTGTATTGAAAAGAGAGTAGCATTCTTGGTTCGAAAGTTTTGATGAATTGTACTGCTGCTTTCATCAAAAGGAGACTATTGTATCCTGTGAGACAATCGTCATACTGACCGTGAGTACCATTGCGGGACAAAATTATCTTAAAGACATAGAGTATAACTCTAGCCTCAGTCTGATCAATTAGGTAGCCACCATCTGCCAATCACCCACCAACATCTGGTACAATCTCTCATGGCATCCTGTCATCTGTCGGTTAGATGCTTTCTCATGATAAAGTTGATGCACAAGTTTTCCCTTTCCTATCGATCTGTTTCACACTTTTGTATAAATTACGAGTCCAAAGTGAATCTAAGATGAAAAAAGTGGTCCCGTTTAATTTTTTTCGCTGTTTCCTGAGTTCATTTTCTACAACAAGGACTATACTATGAATAAAGTAAAGTGCAACGGGCAAACCACTGCTAAAATCAATCTTTATGACTTGCATAGGCTTGGTGAAATGGGCACTGATGTAGCTAATGTAGCCCCAAGGGTAATTTCGGTGGAATCAGAGCATGGATGCGCCCCGACGTCTCCAAGCCCACCGAGTCGGCCCCGACCCTTCCAGGTCGGCCCTTCTCGGCCCTAGCATCTCCAAGCCCGCCGAGTCGGCCTCAATCCTTCCAGGTCGGCCCTTCTCGGCCCCGGCATCTCCAAGCCCGCCGAGTCGGCCTCGGCCCTTCCTGGTCGGCCCTTCTCGGCCCTGGCGTCTCGAAGCCCGCCGAGTCGGCCCCGGCCCTTCCTGGTCGGCCCTTCTTGGCCCCGGCGTCTCTAAGCCCGCCGAGTCGGCCCTGGCCCTTCCTGGTCGGCCCTTCTCGGCCCCGGCGTCTCCAAGCCCGCCGAGTTGACTCCGACCCTTCCAGGTCGGCCCTTCTCGGCCCCGGCGTCTCCAAGCCCGCCGAGTCGGCCCCGACCCTTCCAGGTCGGCCCTTCTCGGCCCCGGCGTCTCAAAGCCCGCCGAGTCGGCCCCGACCCTTCCTGGTCGGCCCTTCTCGGCCCCGGCGTCTCAAAGCCCGCCAAGTCAGCCCCAACCCTTCCAGGTCGGCCCTTCTCAGCCCCGGCATCTCCGAGCCCGCCGAGTCGGCCTCGACCCTTCCAGGTCGGCCCTTCTCGGCCCCGGCGTCTCCGAGCCCATCGAGTCGGCCCCGACCCTTCCTGGTCAGCCCTTCTCAGCCCCGGCGTCTCCGAGCTCGCCGAGTCGGCCCCGACCCTTCCAGGTCGGCCCTTCTCAGCCCCGACGTCTCCGAGCCCGCCGAGTCGGCCCTTCTCAGCCCGACCCAGCACGTCCTGGTTGGCTAGGTCAGCCCCGGCCACCCTTGGCCGACCCAGATAAGTTTCGGCTCCCCCAGGAGAGTCAAGACTCCCCAGTTTCCTCCAAACCTGCACCAACATGGCTCTGGTGGCTCGGGATGCTACCTCTCTGACCCGCGCCGCCTGACAATGCCAGACCCAACTACCCGTTGGCCACGTTGCTGATGGGACTGAACCCAACTACCCACCAGCCCCGCTGGCTGATGGGACGTAGCCCACCAACCACCGCTTTCTCCCTTTTCGATGAGACAGGACCCACCAACCAGCGCAGATTCACACAACTCCCAAGAACTCCGTGGACATTCCCCCCTCACGGAATCCCACGTGATCGTACCAGGGTCAACCCCTATAAAAAGGTAAATCCACTCAGTAAATAGGTATGCGCGATAATCCCTAAAAAATCGCTATCTTGAAACCCAGAGAGAACTCTCTTCTCCTCTGGAGCACCCTCTCATCTAAAAAGAGCTCATTCGAGCTCCTCTTCAGCTGTGACCCCAATTGCTAACTTGGGCGTCAGAGGGTCCCACCAGAGAATCCTCTCCGGTCTGGGGACTTCTTTGCAGGTAACCTGGTGAAGGAGAGCCTGAAGAATCCATCTGTTCCCAATGTGCAAGATCAGTGATTGGACGTCATCAGATTGGCGCGCCAGGTAGGGGGTGCATGGGTGTAAAACGCAACAAATATCCCAGGGCTTCCCTATGCTACATCGGGCCAAACTTTACTCCCCCTCCCTCTCTTCTCTCTTTGGAAGCATGGTGGTGACACGAGCTCAAGACGCTTCTATCAGTTGTCCAGCGGGGCTTCCCCCACCGGTTAGGCAACAGGAGGCCAACCCCCTTTTGTCGATCCTCCAGTCACCTGCCCTCCACCAAATGCAGCCGCCCAAACGGCAGAGCAATTGGCGACTCTCTCCCAATAGGTTCAAACTCTCACTGCTATGGTCCACGGTCTCCAACAGCAGCAGTCCATGGCCACCCAGCACCAAACAGCTGCCCCCGTCAGTCAGCAGTCGGCAAGGGGAGGTTCTCCAAGGCGAGATGTCGGTCGGCGGGAGGCCGACCGGTGGGAAACTGGTCGGTAGGAGGCCGGTCATCGCCCAGCTTCCCCGAGGAAATCCCGCCGCGAGCCCTCCAAGCGGCCGCGGTCTCCCGATCATGGTCCCAGCAAAATCCCTTCGGGGCCGCATCGTCATGAGGAGCCAAGGCGGAAGCCCCGACTTCCGTCTCCCTCTCTATCTTCTTCATCTTCTTCTTCCTCCTCCGAACCATCTCAGAGGGCCCCAACGATCAACCGACAGGCGGAGGAATGCCTGGAGGAGTACAACCGGCGGCAGGACGAGCTTGCCAGAAAAATTAACCATCAGCCGGAGGAGGAGTTCGACACCCGTCCTCCTTACACCCCCGGATATTAGAGGAGCCTGTCCCCTTCAGGTTTCGATTCCCCCAGATGAACCCGTATGATGGTACGATAGATCTTCTCGACCATCTCGAGAGTTATAAAGCAATGATGCAGGTCCAGGGCACTTCGAACGCCCTTCTCTGCAAGGCCTTTCCCGCTACTCTGCGGAAGGCCGCTTGCGCGTGGCACTCGCGCTTGCCCCCTCACAGCATCGACTCCTTCCGAGAGTTGGAGAAGGCTTTTCTGGCACATTTCGATGCCTGCCGATGAATTCCAAGGGTAGTGGATAGCCTCTTCTCCGTACGTCAGAAGAAGGGAGAGTCGCTGCGGGACTTTGTGTCCCGGTTCAAAGCCACCGCCCTCGATGTCTACCACCTCGACGATGCGGTAGCAACGCTGGCGCTAAAGCAAGGGCTCCTCCCGTCTCGCTTCACCTTTTCTTTGGATAAGAAGCCCCCGGGCTCCTATTCCGATCTCCTCCTCCGGGCTCAAAAGTATATCCGTGCGGATGAAGCCGACTTCAGCCGCCGAGAATCCTCAAGGAGCTCCGGCCACAAGCCCGCTCGCCCTGAACCAAGCGGACCTCCCCGACATCGGCGAGCTGACCCGCCTCACCGACCCGACAACAGGCATAGAAGCCCTGTCCCCGATGAGAGCAAGCTCACACCTCTCCTTGCCCCTCGGTCTCACATTCTGATGGAGATCGAAGGCGATCCTTAACTTCAGCGCCCTCCTCCCATGAAGAAAGGTCCTTCCCGCGACAAAAGCCGCTACTGCCGATTCCACCGAAACTATGGCCATGACACCGACAGCTGCTACAGCTTGAAGCAGGCCATCGAGGAGCTCATTCAGTGGGGCTACCTTGGTAAATATGTGCAGAAGGCGCATCAGCCGCTGCCAACCCTCATGGGGCCTCCGCCTGTTCAAGCCCTGGTTGACAATGCCCCTACAGAGCGAACAGTCGGAATGGTGTTCTGGGATCGACCTCAGCATCTAAGCGGCCGAGAGGGGAGGAGGCACCGGGCAATATAATTCCTGAGGGGGGGATCTGCTGTTATAGATAATGTAAACAATGAAGGCGTCGTCGTCTCTATGATGATCGCCAAGCACCCTGTAAAGAGGATATTAGTTGATAGTGGCAGCTCAGCTGACATCCTTACCTACGATGCCTTTGTTCAGATGGAATTATCTGTGGACTCCCTTCAGCCTGTGGCGACCCCTTTGGTCGGTTTTACTGGAGACTCTGTGAGGGTTGAAGGCGAAATACCTTTACCTGTGACAGCTGGAACGCCGCCATGTCAAAGCACAGTGATTATGAAATTCTTGGTTGTGAGGTTCCCTTGGCATATAATGCCATTCTGGGGCATCCGAGTCTGAACCTTTTGGATGCAGTTATTTCCACCCGGCATCTGTTAGTGCAGTTCCTCACAGGTTGGGGAGTCGGGGAGATGCGCGGTGAGATCAGCCCAGTCCTGCCCTGTTATCATGCAGCATCAAGTCCTCTGGAAGCTGAACCAACCTTTGAAGCATCCGACCCCAGAGATTCTAATAACAGAGGAGAGCCAGCTGAACATCTTTTGACCTTCCCTCTTGGAGATGACCCGGCAAGGACCGTCCGTGTCGGCGGGCTCCTTCCTTCGGAGGACCGGGAGCATCTCCTAGCCTTTTTGCGGGCTAATTCAGACGTCTTCGCCTGGTCAGCATCTGATATGCCCAGCATCCCTCCGGAAGTGATCACCCACAAGCTCAACATTGACCTGCGACACCGTCCAATTCGTCAGAAAAAGAGAAGCTTTGCTCCTGATCGACAAAAAGCTATCGACGAGGAAGTCAACAAGCTACTCAGTGCCGGCCACATCCGAGAGGCACACTACCCCAGTTGGTTGGCCAATGTGGTCATGGTGCGTAAGGCAAATGGGAGCTAGAGGATTTGCATGATTTCACCGACCTCAACAAGGCGTGTCAAAAAGACAGCTTTCCCCTACCAAGGATTGATCAGTTGGTAGATTCCACCTTCGGGCATGAACTCCTCAGCTTCATGGACGCCTTCTCGGGATACAATCTGATAATGATGGACCCCAGCGATGAAGAGCACACCTCCTTCATAACGGAAAAGGGCATTTATTGATACAAAGTGATGCCTTTTGGCCTCAAAAATGCGGGGGCGACTTACCAAAGGTTGATGAACAGAGTGTTCCAGGACCAGCTAGGCCAGAACATGGAAGTCTACATCGATGACATGCTGACAAAGAGCACCCACGCCTTTGATCATGTCTCCGATTTAGAGAAAACCTTCAACAACCTCCGTCGTTTCCAAGTTAAGCTGAACCACAAGAAATGTGCTTTTGGGGTCACGGCAGGTAAGTTCCTGGGTTTCATAGTAACCCAGCGGGGGATCGAGGTGAACACAGAGAAGATCAGTGCCATCCTCGACATGAGGCCACCATCCAGCAAGAAGGAAGTGCAGCGATTAACTGGGAGGATAGCGGCTCTAAGTCGTTTCCTCTTCAAATCGGTCGAGAGATGCTTGCCCTTCTTCAAAGCCTTGCGGAAGATGGATAGCTTCGAGTGGACTGACGACTGCCAGAGGGCCTTCGACGGGTTGAAGGCGTTTCTGTCCTCTCCTCCGCTCCTATCCAAGCCAAGAGACAGAGAAAGTCTTTTTCTCTACTCAGCTGCTTCTTCGGAAGCTGTTAGTTTAGTTTTGGTGCGTCCCGACACTGATGGAACCCAAAGGCCTATCTACTATGTGAGTAAGGTCCTTCATGACGTAGAAGTCAGATACTCCAAAGCGGAAAAGGTCATCCTTGCCCTGATAGTCTCCGCTCGGCGTCTTCGCCCGTATTTTCAAGCCCATCCTATTGTGGTGCTCATGGATCAACCCCTGTGAGCCATCCTTGCTCGTCTGGATACCTCAGGACGACTCGCCAAGTGGGCCACCAAGCTGGGAGAATTCGACCTCTCTTTCTAGGCTCGACCAGCTCTGAAGTCTCAAGTTCTGGCCGACTTCCTAGTTGAATGCACCTGGGCAGAGGAGATGGCTGAGGAGGTAGCCAGGGAGCAGCGCGAGCCAGAGCCAAGCGAAGATGGGGAAACTTGGATCCTTCATGTGGACGGCGCATCGAACTCTCAAGGAAGTGGCGCCGGCCTCATTCTTGCCGGACCAGGTGGAGAGAGAACGGAATGCGCCCTGCAGTTTCTATTTGAAGCCACCAACAATCAAGCTGAGTACGAGGCCCTACTGGTCGGGTTAAGGCTAGCCCAAGAGTTTGGAACAAAGCACCTCAGAGCTTTCATGGACTCACAACTCGTCTCTGGACAAATCAATGGGGAATACGAGGTGCGTGACCCCGCTATGACTCAGTACTTGGGCAAGGTTCGGCTCTTGACCTCTTCGCTGGCTTACTTCAACATCAGTTACATTCCACGGAGTGAGAATTCCAAGGCCGACATCCTCTCTCGTCTGGCCACCTCTGCCAGCAGCATGGCAAGGGATGCTTACATTGAATACTTGGAAAGACCCAGTATAGAGGGTGGCGAGGAAATCCTTCCGCTCACCCAAGAGCCCACATGGATGGATGCCTACGTTCGTTATCTCACTGACGGCACGCTCCCTGATGACCGCAACGAAGCCAGGTTGCTCAAATGGAAAGCCTCCAAATTCATCCTTCTCGATGGGCGTCTATACAGAAGGTCGTTCTCCTATCCCCTATTCAAATGCATGGGGCCCACCACGCCGACTACATCCTCAGGGAAATCTACAAGGGCATCTGTGGAAACCATCTGGGGGGCAGATCCTTAGCCTAAAAGGCCCTCCGTCAGGGATATTTTTGGCTCACTATGAGGGAGGATGCAGCTAAATTAGTTCAGAAGTGCGACGGTTGCCAGCGCCATGCACACATCTAGCATCAACCATCTACCCCGATGAACCCGCTTTCGGCTCCATGGCCCTTCGCTCAGTGGGGAATGGACATTCTTGGGCCATTCCCCCCAACTTCTGGGCAACGGAAGTTCTTGTTAGTCGCCATTGATTACTTCACCAAATGGGTCGAGGTCGAGGCGTTAGCCAAGATCACTGAAGGTAAAGTCAAAGCTTTCTTTTGGAAGTCATTCATATGCCGCTTTGGCCTGCCTCACACCCTTGTCACGGACAACGGCCGCCAATTCAACAATAAAACATTCAAAGTCTTCTGCGATGAGCTGGGCATTCATCACCGATTCACCTCCGTTGGCCACCCCCAATCCAATGGGGAGGCGGAGGTCATGAACCGCACCATCCTTAGAGGACTCAGAACCAGGTTGGATGGGTCCAAAGGTCGTTGGGTGAAGGAGCTCCCCAGCGTGATATGGGCCTATCACACGACCCGCAGAGCCTCGACGGGTGAGACTCCTTTCAGTCTCGCCTTCGGATCTGAGGCCGTCATTCCTGTCGAGATCGGACTACCCAGTCCACACGTGGAGTCCTTCAGTAAGAAAACAACTCCGCCCTGATTCGGGCTAATTTGGACTTCATCAACGGGCGCGTGATCGAGCAAGACTACGCATGGGACTTTCCGTCAGCGAGTAGCCAGGTACTACAACGCTCGAGTTCGCCCTAAGGTTTTCCGCCGTGGAGATTTGGTCTTCAGAAAAACTGAGGTTTCAAAGCCTGCTGAGGGGGACAAGCTATCCCCCAACTGGGAAGGCCGCTATCGCATCACCGAGGCACTCCATCGGGGGGCGTACAAATTAGAGCAGCTTGATGGACAACCCATTCCATGCACCTGGAATGCGGATAACCTCCGTCAATATTATCAATAATGTACTCTCCTAAGGCGTGAGCAATAAAGGAAGGTCCCTTCTGACATTACGGCTTGCTCCTAAGGACCAAATCTCTCAAAAGGAGCTCGCTGGCATCGCGGCAAACGGGACACCACTCGGCCCCGGCACGATGGTGCCCCCGAGTCGGTTAAGACCCTAGCAGCTCCGTACCCGGTCGAGTCGCCCTTCAGGCGGCACACAAACCCCTGAAGTGGTTCAAAAGGAGCTCGCTGGCATCGTGGCTAACGGGAAACCACTTGGCCCTGGCACGGCGGTGCCCCCGAGTTGGTTAAGACCTTAGCAGCTCCATACCCGATCGAGTCGCCCTTCAGGCGGCACACAAACCCCTGAAGTGGTTCAAAAGGAGCTCGCCGGCATCGTGGCTAATGGGACACACTCAGCCCTGGCACGGCGGTGCCCCGAGTCGGTTAAGACCCTAGCAGCTCCGTACCCGGTCGAGTCGCCCTTCAGGCGGAACACAAACCCCTGAAGTGGTTCAAAAGGAGCTCGCCAGCATCGCGGCTAACGGGACACCACTCGGCCCTGGCACGGCGGTGCCCCCAAGTCGGTTAAGACCCTAGAAGCTCTGTACCCAGTCGAGTCGCCCTTCAGACGGCACACAAACCCCTGAAGTGGTTCAAAAGGAGTTTGTCGGCATCGCGGCTAACGGGACACCACTCGACCCTGGCACGGTAGTGCCTTCGAGTCAGTTAAGACCCTAGCAGCTCCGTACCCAGTCGAGTTGCCCTTCAGGCGGCACACAAACCCCTGAAGTGGTTCAAAAGGAGCTCGCCGGCATCGCGGCTAACGGACACCACTCGGCCCTGGCATGGCGGTGCCCTCGAGTCGGTTAAGACCCTAGCAGCTCCATACCCGGTCGAGTCGCCCTTCAGGTGGCACACAAACCCCTGAAGTGGTTCAAAAGGAGCTCGCCGGCATCGCGGCTAACGGGACACCACTCGGCCCGGCAAGGCGGTGCCCCCGAGTCAGTTAAGAACCTAGTAGCTCCGTACCGGTCGAGTTGCCCTTCAGGCAGCACATAAACCCCTAAAGTAGTTTAAAAGGAGCTCACCGGCATCGCGGCTAACGGGACACCACTCGGCCTCGGCACGGCGGTGCCCTTGAGTCGGTTAAGACCCTAGCAGCTCCGTACCCGGTCGAGTCTCCCTTCAGGCGGCACACAAACCCCTGAAGTGGTTCAAAAGGAGCTCGTCGGCATCGCGGCTAATGGGATACCACTCGGCCCCGGCACGACAGTGCCCTCGAGTCGGTTAAGACCCTAGCAGCTCCGTACCCGGTCGAATCGCCCTTCAGGCGGCATACAAACTCCTGAAGTGGTTCAAAAGGAGCTCGTTGGCATCGCGGCTAACGGACACCACTCAGCCCTAGCACGATGGTGCCCCCGAGTCGGTTAAGACCCTAGTAGCTCCGTACCCGGTCGAGTCGTCCTTCAAGCGACACATAAACCCATGAAGTGGTTCAAAAGGAGCTCGCCGGCATCGCAGCTAACGGGACACCACTCGGCCCCGGCACGGCGGTGCCCCAGAGTCGGTTAAGACCCTAGCAGCTCCGTACCCAGTCAAGTCGCCCTTTAGGCGGCACACAAACCCCTGAAGTGGTTCAAAGGAGCTCGCCGGCATCGCGGCTAACGGAACACCACTCGGCCCCGGCACGGCAGTGCCCCTGAGTCGGTTAAGACCCTAGCAGCTCCATACCCGGTCGAGTCGCCCTTCAGGCGGAACACAAACCCCTGAAGTGGTTCAAAGGAGCTCGCGGCATCGTGGCTAACGGGATACCACTCGGCCCCGGCACGCGGTGCCCCCGAGTCGGTTAAGACCCTAGTAGCTCCGTACCCGGTCGAGTCGCCCTTTAGGCGGCACACAAACCCTGAAGTGGTTCAAAAGGAGCTCGCCAGCATCGCGGCTAACGGGACACCACTCGGCCCCGGCACGGCGATGCCCTCGAGTCGGTTAAGACCCTAGCAGCTCCATACCCGGTCGAGTCGCCCTTCAGGCGGCACACAAACCCTGATATGGTTCAAAAGGAGCTCGCCAGCATCGCGGCTAACGGGACACCACTCGGTCCCGGCACGGCGGTACCCCCGAGTTGGTTAAGACCCTAGTAGCTCCGTACCGGTCGAGTTGCCCTTCAGGCGGCACACAAACCTCTGAAGTAGTTTAAAAGGAGCTCGCCGGCATCGCGGCTAACGGGACACCACTCGGCCCAGCACGGCGGTGCCCCTGAGTCGGTTAAGACCCTAGCAGCTCCATACCCGGTCGAGTCACCCTTCAGGCGGAACACAAACCCCTAAAGTGGTTCAAAAGGAGCTTGCTGGCATCGTGGCTAATGGGATACCACTCGGTCCCGGCATGGCGGTGCCCCGAGTCGGTTAAGACCCTAGCAGCTTCGTACCCGGTCGAGTCGCCCTTAGGCAGCACACAAACCCCTGAAGTGGCTCAAAAGGAGCTCGCCAGCATCGCGGCTAACGAGACACCACTCGGCCCTGGCACGACGGTGCCCCCGAGTCGGTTAAGACCCTAGTAGCTCCGTACCCGGTCGAGTCATCCTTCAAGCGACACATAAACCCCTGAAGTGGTTCAAAAGGAGCTCGCCGGCATCGCGGCTAATGGGACACACTCGGCCCCGGCACGGCGGTGCCCCCAAGTCGGTTAAGACCCTAGCCGCTCCGTACTCGGTCGAGTCGCCCTTCAGGCAGCACACAAACCCCTGAAGTGGTTTAAAAGGAGCTCACCGGCATCACGGCTACGGGACACCACTTGGCCCCGGCACGGTGGGTGCCCCCCGAGTTGTTAAGACCCTAGCAGCTCCATACCCGGTCGAGCTACCCCTCAGGAAAAACGCAAACCCCCCCATAATGGCAGAATCAACCTCAACCGTCTCTAGTCAATCCAGGCGCCTCCAAAGTT
>UESW01004779.1:580961-602612 GCA_900491605.1 Calamus simplicifolius
TTTCTCTTTGATAGGGAACACATTTTGACAGAAAATTTAGATGTTCTATGTAACTCGATGTTAATTTTTGCAGTGCATAGTTAATGTCTCAAGAGTCTGATACTCATGAAGCTTGTTTTTCTGCCTTTGCATGCAACACCTCTGTGAATTGTAAATGTGAGCTTTGTCTTTGGATCTTCATTATGATGATATTGAGAATTCATAGGGTTATTGTTTACAACCTTAGCTGTCAAGGACTTGCAATGAAGATATGGAGACTGAGCCCAAAAGCTGGTTAAGCTAGTAGGGTCAAGTTCGAGTTGCACTGGTCTAACATGACGAAGCTAGAACCCTTGATGCACTATATTTAGATTGATATTGTGCTTGGTGGGTTGTGCCTGCAATTGATCTTTGCTTGTGTTTTGTCTTTTTGTTTTGCTTCAAATGAATCACTATTAGATGTTGTAATTCATAAGTTTCTTAATGGTCTGTCTCTGTAATCTGTCTTGTGTATAGGATATCATTTATCATGCTTTCAAACAAAGCTGCACTGCGAGGGTCATTCAGCAGTCTACATTTCAAGATCCTAATTATGGTTTGTCATCCCACAAATCCTTCTGGTATTTGTGCTTGCGTTTTAGGAAATTTGGGAGGAAAAGGAATAGAATGAGAACTGAGGAAACATTTCCATTTGGTTATTTCTTCTGATTGCTTTGCTAAATGCATGACCATGTAAACTTCTTTTCCTTCTCTCTCTAATACATAATAGTGATGAATTTTCTTGCATATTAGGTCAAGCATATGTGATTTTTAAAACAAAAGAAGCTGCAGATCTGGTTGTTTCAAAAATCAACACGGGATGCATGATACTGCCTGGTGGAAGGTACCCTTTCTTTCAATATATTTTGTTAGGCAACACAATCCTTGTTAAATCTTTGATAGTAGAGAAACATTTTTAATTTTGGCTATAGATGTGCATCAAGATCGCTCCCTTCATTTGCTTATAGACTCTTATCAACAATTTAGTGGCCCCTTTGCCATCCCTCCTATCAAGCAATGGGCATGTTATTGATGCAGTTATGTGGATAAGAATTGTTTAATCCACTCTCAAAAATTATATAGGTGGGCTGTTGAATTCTATTTGCCGTACAGTATTGGCAGCATTGATCAGTATAAGGAATTTTTTTAACCATCATGAGTCAAAATCTCTAACATTTCTGTATACCTTAAACATCTTTATGACAAATAACTTAAAAAGTCAAGGTTGTCAAAAGAAAAAAAATGCCCTTAAGTCAACAAGACCCCTACATTGTCTGAGGTACTATGCACAAAAAAGGTGCTTGTTTGAAGAATGCAAGGTGTTAATTTAAGAAAAGTTCGATAACTATATAAAATAATGCACACAGCATTATAAGATTAGTTGCTCAAGTTTTAACATCAGAAATATAACTGTCTTGTACGTTTGATATGGTGTATCCAATGTTTCAAAACATCACACCAAAAAACCACTTGCTGTATCATATTTTCAAGTAAAAGTTAGCAAAAATAAAATGGGCATTCCTTTAGTAGTAAATTTCAAATTTGATAGCAAAATACCACTTTCCAAAACATGTTTTATATTTCTAAACAAAACATATCATTAAAAAAAAAGATCATTGACCTTTCATTTATAGGAACTTCAAGGGACTTTGATTGACCTTAAAGTAAAGTTTACAAGGCTCTAAAAGAATGGACAAACTAGGGATAGGAAGAATATTGTTGGACATTGGACAAGTGCTTGCCCAAATGCCTCTTGCATTGTTCCAGGCCGCTTGCATAGGAGTTGCTTAGCAAACATGCCTCACCTGACAATTTTTGAGGTGCAAAAGGTTTCCTTGTCTCACTAGAGTGCTTAGGTAAGCACCTGGAGTACCCTTGACAACAGTGTTTAAACTGCAAATCTGTTTAGTTTATTGGAAAGCGATTATTCTACAAGCAACTACTTGCTGAATTACTATCAGAAAAGTGCACCTTGGGAGACCACTTATTCATGGAAGAATTTTATTTGGACAGGTTATTTAAGAGCTTGTGTAATGGAAGATGTTCTATATTGTAACTTATAAATTGGTATATTGTGACTTACAAAGATGCATAGATGCAATTGACTTATTAATGTTTGGACAGGTTATTTAGGAGCTTGTGTCATGGAAGATGTTCTATATTATAACTTATTAATTGGTATATTGTGACTTATGAAGATGCATAGATGCAATTGACTTATTAATGTTTTTCAATCCTTCCTGAGGTATGGTGAACTGGGGCTTACGTCATATAGTTTATTAATTAATATGTGGATAAATGTTGGAGAGTAGGATTTATTAGTTGTGCTAAATTTATGTAGAGGCTACATTTAGTGCTGTGTGATTAAGGGCCCAAGCCAACCCAGGTCCATTGGGTGAGGCTGGGCCAATAGAATTGGGCTTATGAACAATGGGCCATGGGCCTAGGCCTGACCCTTAATATTAGTCCTGCATGTCCGTGGGCTCCATGAAAATATAAATCCCACCTCGATCTCCCTTCCCCCTCTCTAGTTTTATTCTGGTTTGAACCGTAGGTGGCTGTTGTCATCACAGAAAGATGAAGGGCTGTGTCAAGTGACAGAGTGGACGAGTAGCAGGTGGCAAGAGCTGGACAGGATAAGCGGTGGCAAGGGTTGTGTCAAGCCTTTTCATAATTTTTTATAATTATAAAAGTTTTGATCAAATTTAGAATTTTTCTCAGGGATATTAGAATTTTTTAGCCTGTTAAATGTCCTGGATCACTAAAGGCAACCAGTCCTCTTTTTCGTTTTCCCTGAAATTCGAGGTATCATATGTTCTAGATTACCAAATTTCAAGAACACCCCCCCCCCCCCCCCCTCTTTTCTCTCTCTCTCTCTCTCTCTCACACACACACACACACATTCACGCATGCACGCTCACACTTTTGAAGTATTACGATGACGAGAATTGTTCTTCATCCCTCTGCTTGTTTTGTGCAAACTATTGGTTTTTGCAGACCCCTTACTTGCAGCAAAGGCATGTTGAAGGTGACACAACCAAAATTACCTACATTGGCTGGTCATTTGTCTTTCAAGATCAAGCCCCAATTCCAACGAGAGGAAATGGTGATCATTAGTGCTCTTCGTTGATTAAACTAGAAATCACCATTTCCTTAAGCACATCTACATCCCTTTTTTCCCTCCTCTTTTTACATGCTTAAGTTGTCTGTTGTCAGAAAAAGGCTGTGTCGACTTCACACTGTTCCCAGCCTAATACAATTGAATATGAGATGGCCATGGAGTGGTTTCTTGAACAAGAAAAATCTGAAAGATGGTGGGACCGGTTGTTTAAGGTATTAACATTTGAAATCTGTGGCATAAAAATAATACTATCATACATTAGTAATGTGCTGCCTTCAGCTTCCCTTGTATTATGAGCGGTAATTTGTCTTTTTCAGGGGCATGGTGATGAGCAGAAGCAAGGCAAGAAGAGCCTGAAGCTCAAGTAAAGCAGAACTTGTAGCCACCATGATTTTCCCATTTTTTGTAGGTCTGGAAAATTTATCTTTAATCCCAGTTTGCTAGTTTTCAATTCCAGAGTAAATTACTCTTATAAAATTATATAAAAACACATCCCATGTTGCTTATTTCTCTAGGGTGTCTGATGGGAACCTTCAACTTTTGTTCATGGAGCTGGTATGCTCGAGGCTGTTTTTGAAGTCAGGATATGACCTTGGGTTGATCGAGTCTGATGGTAATGACTCAGTTTTGTTCGGAGAACAATGACATGGCAGATTTTGAGCCAGTCTGGTATTAGAGTCTGTGAGGTTTACCAGCTGAAGAACTTGAGTACCCAGCACTTTTAAAATATCCAGATTAACATCCACCATCTGCGGGTTGGTTGCCCATTGTTGGTCACATCGGTTTGTTATTTTTTGCATTATCCGTAACAGTCGGGCCCTTTCTACCCTAATTGGTATGAGCGATCTCATGTCAGAGGAGCAGTAAAATTTGTAGGTCACTGGATGTACTAACACTGACATGATCCACAGATCTAACTTGAACAGAATATCTAGTGAATGGCTAGGAAGTATATAATTGAGTAGCAGATGAAAATGTTCCTGTATATGTACATTTTTTAAAAAATTCATGATAGTCTCGTTAAATCATTGTCGAATGATTTTGATGCTGAATAATGTATTTTATGTGACGGAATGTTACAGCATTCACGTTTCATGATCATTGTTCAGTGTCTTGCTGAAGGATTTCAGTAGCTGTCTGTTGGCATCCATGAACGTGATGGAAATCAATGTTTTTTCTGACCCATACAAGAGAAATAGTTATGATTTCGCTAATTTGAACTAATTTTCTTTTATTCCTCTTTTTTTGTGTTTTTCTAATAATATACTTAGCTATGCCTATGTGCAGCTGCCGGCATCGTCTAATGCAGGGGCTCCTGTTTGGAAGTCTGGAACTATTTATCCCAAGGTTGTCAATTTCATTTCGGATTATGTTTCGGTTTAGCTTATGAAACGAAATATTTTGGTATCGGATCATTTCGATGCTTCGTTTCGAAATATATATAAAATAAAAAATTTATTCATAATTCATATTCTTTATAAATAATAATAAGAACATAAAAATAAAGTTTAAGTTTTTAAGTGTTTGAAATATATATATATATATATATAAAAAAAAATTATTCATAATTCATATTCTTCATAAATAATAATAACAATATAAAAATAAAGAATTTGAATTTTTAAGAGATGCGATCGTGGGGATAGGGTAACTAGAATTTTTTTTTATTATTATATATATATTTTCAAATGGGAATAGGGTAACTAGGATTTTTTTTGATATTATATATATTTTAAAATGGTTTTAAAAGGTTTAATAATTCATAAATTGGTCTTCAAAACATATTTTACCGAAACGGCCGAAATAAGCCGAAACAGCCGAAAATCTTTCGAAACGAAACGTAGTACTTATCTTTTCGGATAAGCTACCGAAACGAAACGTCCTGATTGAAACGAAACGAAATTGACAACTTTGATTTATCCTCATTTTTATTTAATTGGATTTCTTGATTCACCTATATCTCTTTTTGGGGAAAGAAAAATATGAAAATTAATCAGCAGCCAGCGTAAGTGTGCTAAAAAGCCATGTAATTTTAACGAATATTGGTTTCATGGGAGATTTTCTGATTCCTTGTGAGTTGATCGGACTGTGATGCCCCTCCCAATTGTCCATATCGGATAATTGGAGTTGGTTAAATGGTTTATAATGTAGTAAAGTAAGAAGGACGGGATTAATTGGATCCTTTTTGGGCTTTGGTGGCCAAGTTGGTGTGGAGCTTATTCGTCTTGCTTTTTGTAACGAAACGGACTCGTGGGCCCGGGTTGTTACAATATGGTATCAGAGCTTCGCACTAGTCGGAAGTGCAGGAGCTAAGTGCCATACCAACCTGTGGTTGTGATCAATTACCCTGGCGACCCCTCTATTAAGGGGGTAGATTGTGATGCCCCTTCCAATTGTTCTACATCGGATAATTGGGAGTTGGTTAAGTGGTTTATATAGGAAGGATAGGGCACTAATTGGATCCCCCGTGGGCCCGGGTCATTATACGGACGGAACGAGTAGAGTTTGTAGCGGCTTGTTGAGTGTCGTGATTTCACTTTGATGGTACATGATTATGCCGTCTATGGATCATGCGTTGGTCTTCCGGCAAATGTCGCCAGAATGTCGTTCGTTGTCCAAATCATTTTATGGAGGAATGTTTTGAATATAAATAATATGGGTGTCTAAGTCTTAACACCGGCAACCTTATCCCATTCAACCATTCCAGAGCATTGGAATCCAACGCCTGTCATACAAAACAAGCGTCAACAGATTAATAGAAAATATATCCCAAAGTTGCGATTGTCTTGGTCATTAGTATTCTTGCAGATTGACAAAGGAATCGGTGCGAAACGCTTTTCTTCCTTTGCCTTAAAAAAAAAAAAAAAAATATGGAACAAGACACCTCTCGTGTATATCAGCGGACTAGCAGATTTAACCTTTTCAGGGCCACTTCACCCCCCACTGCTCGGCCCATCAGCTACCAGCTGACGGAGATCAAACATAAATCGCTACATGGTGTGGTGATTTCATTTCGCGATTTCAGAGTAAAATTGCCACTTGATCTGGCGATTTCATTCGCCACACCATGTGACAATTTCATCAAAATCCCTCCGACCGAGAGCACCGATCGGGGGGATTTCCTTTTTATAGGTTGTGTGCCCTACGGAGACTTAAACGACCCCTAAATCGCCATTGCTCCGCCAGATAATTACCACCTCTTAAACGGCCCCGTCTCTGCCCCTTTTGTCGGATCGTGTGTACTCCGTATTAGTTCCCATCAAGGTAGAATTCACATTTCCTTCTTAAACTGATTTTCTATGATTTTTCTATGCATGAGATGCGTGTTTATAGATTTTTATATTCACATTCCCTCATATAACTGATATTCACATTCCCTCATATAACTCATCATCGACATCTGAAGGTCTAGCCTTGGGAATCTCGAGTCAAGTGGATGAAAAATAGGAAATCATTCCCATTCCCAAATCTGCATGTTCAAATAATTCAAAATGTTAATTAACAATAAAAATTACCTCAATCTCAGACATAAGAATAAAGTGTTTACCTGTAGCAATGGGAAGTATCCTCCAATGTCTGACTGGGTAGGGCTCGTTGCACGACATAGTGCTCTATAAAACCAGCCAGTGTAACTGATTCCCAACTAATAGTGGCAAATGACTCCAAGTATTCCAGAAATGACACGTACATCAACTTCACTAAATTACCAGAGGTATCCAAAAAATCACACCACCATGATTCAAAGAAGTTGTCCCCTCACGAACTGTTGGACAACCTCATCATCCATATATTCGTCCAAGTGAAGGTCGCGATAGAATTGATCGAAGAATGCTAAATGAAAACGACCTTTCGGAAATGCTTCGACAGGAGGTTTAACACCAAATAACCTCCCAAATATAGCCTGCCACTCCGGAATGCTATGGCGCGGATCTAACCCAGTAACAGCGGAACCATCAATCCGGAGGCCACTCAAAATACTAACATCCTGTAGTGTAATGGTCGCCTCACCAAAAGGTAGATGAAATGTGTGGGTCTCTTGCCGCCATCTCTCAATCAGTGCATAAATAAGGCCAACATCCAATCGAATCTGGCCAATCCGATATATGCCAAACATGCCGATATGATCTAGGTAGTACTGCACTCATGGGTGTGACATTCCCGGTGTCTCTTTCCATATATGTACGTCATGCCGACGCATCTAAGAACCGGTAACTCCTAAAAAATAAAATTTAACGATACAGCCGCATTAACATAAATACATGTAAATTAATTAAGGACCATCGATCAATAATACATACCTTGCCATGAAATATGTTGGTTGATCTATACAACTGTTGCAAAGTGAGAATACTAGGATCATGAGGTCCTGAATTTAAAACATTATGAGTCATATCTTGATAATCTGACAAAACATGTTAAAAAAATTATTAGCTAATAACAAAGCGATAGAAGGACTGAAGTATTTGAAATCAACTAAGAAAAAGTATCCTATCTAAAAATGTAAAATCCCTAATCCCTGACTAAGTATCTATAATGCTATCTTCATAAATCAGTGATCGATTGGACGGTGTGGATCGATTAAGCAATGCATCAATCAGCACACGAACAACATAAGTTGTCAGAACACTATTTTATTAAGCTTATAATACAATAGTATAGTAATCGACCACTGTTAGATTAAGCTTATAATACAACGTTTATATAATTTAATTAAGAGACAGAACACTGTTAGATTAAGCTTATAATCTAATTAAGCTTATAATACAACAGTATAGCTTATAATACAACAGTACAACAGTATAGCTTATAATACAACAGTATAGCAGTATGATGGATCCGAAAAAGACAAAAGGAGATAGTTTCAGCAGCCGACAGTATATCTCATTGCATCAATGTGTTTATAAAACACTTCAATATTAATAACCTTTGTGAGAGAGCCGATTATCATGTCAGCAGAAGGCAAACAACTAAACATTTATAAATCATTGAATCCAAATAGCATAATTAGATACTATAGTACAAGCAATACATCTAGCCTTTTGTGTATGCCTATAAATGTAATCTAATTTCTTGCCAGGTGCCATCAAAAGAAAAAAATATACATGTCCAAATATTATTCTATAATCATCTATACGATCAATAAAATCAGCATCTAAATAACTAGTAGCATTTACTTCATTAGCTCACGTTAAACGAATATGATGCAAAGATATCTAGAGTATGAGATTTGTGGTTATAAAAAAAATACTCACTTAGCTTGAAATCGCCACTTGAAGTGGCGATTTCTTAGCTAAAATCGCTACTCCATGTGGCGATTTCACTTCGCTTGAAATTGCCACATGGAGTGGGATTTCAGCTAAGAAATCGCCACTTGTGCTGCCCCCTCACCACCCTAGTTGATGGGGCTGAACGGATGGAGGAGGAAAATGCCACTTCATGTGGTGATTTCTATTTTTACACCACTTTTGCAATATCTTGGGATCCCATCATCTTTTTTTTTTAACTGGCACCGGTACGAAAAACTACTCGAGAAGTTGGGAAATAGGCCTCAATCACCTTGGTGATCTTCAAGCAAGTCGGCGCGAAGCAGACCGCCGTAGCGGAGATTGTGTTGCACTCGAAGCAGCCACCGTTGGGGCCGGCGAAGTGAAGCTTTGCATCTCCGAGGACCGGTATCTACCAGAATCACCAGGCAACCTCACGTACGAAGCAGCCAAAAGGGAGTCCTCCATCCATGGACTCCCCAGAGGAGCCTCGCCACCATTCCTGTATTGCACTATGGTCCTGTAGACAAATGGAATGATACCCTCCATTATGAGAGAAAGAGGCGGATGGTTGAAGATTGTGGAGTATGAAGGGAAAAAAAGGGGCAGAGAGACTGGTTTTAAAGGAGGGGAGACTTGAGGTTCGATGACGTGCGATGGTGGGGTGTTAATTAATTATTCAAAGCAAGGCTTCTGGAAAGGCGAAGCCAAGCATACTTGGTCCTTGGAGAAGAGTATTAGTGGAGAGGATGACATCCGATGTCGCTTTCTGGCTATTAACATCTCACCAAATCCCTGGATATTGTATTCATTGATTTGGTAAATTTTATATACGTATGGTGGTATGGTTTGATGGGGGCTCTTGTCCAGTTTCAACTCACTTCGCCATCACCACTCACTTACTCAGCGTTATATTGCCATCCAAGTTTATCTGCTCCATATTTTGGTGAAACGCAGCTGTCAGCCAGAAGGATAAAATACTTGGGATTACGAGGGGAAAAGAATCAAGTTGAGTATATACTTTATGGACAAAACAGGGGGATTATTAATGTCACAAAAGTTTGTCACTTGTGGTGTAAACTACGACAGTAAGTTCATTTGTTAAACTCAATCATGGAGTCCACTGCATCTAATATCTAATGGCTCCAAAAAAAAAAAAAAAAAAAGTAAATAAGGTAATAGTTTCTTCTCTGAAAAAAGCAAAAATAATTGTGGAGGGTAAATAACACCAATATTGACCAAATACCATGAATATAATCAAATCATCCTAGGAACAGGTGCAAAGGGGGGAAGAAGAATAAATACATTGTTGCGGAAATCAGATCAATAAACAAATCAAAGCAATAAACAAACAAAGGAACACCAAGAATTTACGTGGTTCGATCATGGTGATCTACATCCACGGGCAAGGCAAACAAAATTCCATTATCAAAAAGGAGAGGTCAAACCCTTACAGAAGTTTTCACACGTATATATATATATACGCCCCAAAAATACTTCCATAAAATAAGCTCTAGCGGACCGGTTTGGTCCGGGCCCAACAAGAATATCGGTCGGGTCAAAAAACCGGGCCCGATATATAAAATTCAAGACATATTTAACAAATCTCCACCTTGGCTTGAATTTAACAAACTAGAAGTCGAACATATTCTCCCAGCATCCCTAAGCCTACGTGAGCTAACTCGGTGTAGGAAACAAGGGATGCAACGAAAAACATATCCACTTAAAAAAAAAAAAAATAGAACTTTCATTCACCTCGCCACCAAGCCCCAGAAGGAGCAAACCTCAAACAAGCATGCCAATCAAGTCCAAGCAATGCTTAAACTTGTTGGCGGGAACTATCTTGGTCAGCATATCAGCAGGATTGTCAGCAGTATCAACTTTCTTTACTGTAATATTTCTCTCAGTAAATGCCTCTCGAATAAAATGATACTTGATATCAATGTGCTTAGTCCTCTCATGATATGCTTGATTTTTAATCAAGCAAATAGCACTCTGATTGTCACAAAAGACAACTGAATTGTCTTCCTGCTTGAGCCCAAGTTCTTGAACAAGATTTCGTAACCAAATAGCTTCTTTTACTGCTTCTGCTGCTGCCATATACTCTGCCTCTGTTGTAGACAAAGCAACTGTCGACTGTAAGTTGATCTCCAACTTATAGCCGAGCCAGATAATGTGAAAAGATAGCCAGTCAAAGATCTTCTCTTATCAATATCCCCAGCATAATCAGAATCCACAAATCCCACAACAGAAGTACAGTTAGAACTATTTCTATCAAACATTAGGCCCAATTTTGTGGAGCCTCTAAGATACCTAAGTATCCATTTCACTGCCTGCCAATGGACCTTTCCAGGATGTGCCATATATCTGCTCACCACACTAACTGCCTGCGCAATGTCGGGACGAGTGCATACCATAGCGTACATCAAGCTACCAACTGCACTGGAGTATGGGACAGGAGACATTGCAGCCTCTTCGACCTCTGACTGAGGTGAATGTATAGCTGAGAGTCTAAAATGTGATGCTAAAGGTGTACTGACAGGCTTAGAGTTTTGCATCCCAAACTTCTCAAGTACCTTCTCAATATATCTCCTCTGTGAGAGATATAACTTACCTGCTTTTTGTCTCTCTGAATCTCCATTCCTAAGATCTTCTTGGCAGGACCCAGATCTTTCATTTCAAACTCCTTACTGAGACATTTCTTCAAGATCAACACATCTGTCATGTTCTTTGCAGCAATGAGCATGTCATCCACGTATAAAAGGAGATAGACAAAGGATTTATCTGAAACCTTCCTGAAGTACACGCAACTATCATAGCTGCTCCTATGATAACCGCTCCGTATCATAAAACTGTCGAATCTTTTATACCACTGTCTTGGAGACTGCTTCAAACCATACAATGATTTCTTCAATCGACATACATGATCTTCCTTGCCTTCTACATAATAGCCCTCAGGCTGGGCCATATAAATAGTCTCCTCAAGCTCACCATGCAAAAAGCTGTCTTCACATCGAGTTGCTCAAGCTCTAAGTCAAATTGAGCAACTATAGCCAGCAACACACGAATAGAAGTGTGTTTCACAACAGGAGAGAACACTTCATCATAATCAATTCCCTCCCTCTGATTGTAACCTTTAGCTACAAGTCTTGCCTTGCATCTACTAATTTCAACGCCTGGAATACCTTCCTTTTTCTTAAAGACCCATTTACACCCAATGGCTCTTTTTCCTTTAGGCAATGGCACCAAGTCCCAAGTCTGGTTCTTGTGAAGTGATTCCAGTTCTTCAGCCATAGCAACAGTCCACTTTTCTGATTCCGAACAAGTAACAGCTTCAGTATAAGTAGATGGTTCCTGAATACCCATATCTTCTGCTGTCGTAAGAGCATAAGCCACCAGATCAGAAAACCCATATTTTGAGGGGTCGAATCTCCCTCCTTTCTCTGCCAGTAGCAATAGAGTATGGCTGCTCCACCTCATCTAGAGCTTCCTCATCTGAACTAGAATCAATAGTAACAATTTGCTCGCTCAAATCATTTTGAGAGCCTTTTTTCGAAGCTCGACCTGAACCTCCACCTCATTTGTATCACTCTCATGGTTTCCTGCAGACTCATCAACAACATTCCTTTGATCTAGCATAAACTTTTCATTAAAAGTAACATCCCTACTAATAATGAATTTAGGTGAATTAGGTTCTATGCACCACAGACGATAACCCTTCACGCCATCAGCATAACCAACAAAGATACACTTCTTTGCTCTAGGTTCAAGTTTACCATCCTTAACATGATAGTAAGCAGGGCATCCAAAAACCTTTAGATTTGAATAATCACAAGGCTTACCTGACCACATCTCAAAAGGAGTCTTGCATTCAATTGCTGTTGAAGGAGAACGATTAACCAGATAGCAAGACGTGTTAACTGCTTCAGCCCAAAAAGCCTTTTCCATGCCAGCATTAGAGAGCATGCATCTTGCCCTCTCCAATAAGTTCTGTTCATCCTTTCTGCCACTCCATTTTGCTGTGGAGTGTACCTGACTGTACGGTGTCGAACGATACCTGCATCTGCACAGAATTCATTAAAATCACCACCACAGAACTCAAGACCGTTATCGGTCCTCAGACGTTTGATCTTCTTCCCTGTCTGATTCTCAACAAGGGCTTTCCACTTCTTGAAGGTTTCAAACACTTCACTTTTTCTTTTCAGAAAATAAACCCAAACTTTTCTGGAATAATCGTCAATAAATGTCACAAAGTAAAGAGCACCACCCTTAGATGGAACCTGTGCCGGTCCCCATAAATCAGAATGTATGTAGTCGAGTGTACCCTTCGTTGAATGTGTGCCTGTACTAAAACTGACCTTGCACTGCTTGCCAAGAACACAGTGCTCACAGAAATCTAGTGAGGTTGTCCGCTCACCACATAGTAAACCACGTTTACTCAAAACTGTCATGCCACGCTCACTCATATGGCCCAAACGCATATGCCACAATTTTGTTCTATCATCAGCAGAAACAGAATTTGCTGTGCCAATCGAAGAACCCATAACTGTGCTACCCTGTAGATGATACAAGTGATTCACCTTGTTTCCTCTCATCACAACTAGATTGCCTTTGGTGACTTTTAGAACTCCACCTCCACCTGAGTACATACACCCAATGGAATCCAAACAGCTCAAAGAAATAAGGTTTCTCTTTAAGTCTGGTATGTGCCTAACTTCAGTCAAGGTTCTCACAACTTTGTCATGGCACTTAATCTGAACAGTACCAATTCCCACAATTTGGCATACTGCATCATTTTCCATAAAAACTGATTCACCATTCAATGGTTCGTATGTGGTGAACCATTCCCTATTTGGGCACATGTGATATGATGCTCCTGTATCCATTATCCAAACATCGTTTGAAAAACTAACAACAGAGCATGTCGTAAGAACTCTGTCTGACACACTAGACTCATCTTTCTCAGCAACATTCGCCGCATCTTGACGTTGACTACGTTGCTTATCCTTTCTCTTGAGCACAGGACAATCTGACTTGTAATGTCCTTTCTTGTGACAATAGTAGCACTCAACGTTCGTCGTATCTCCAGGTGGCCTAGATTTTGAACGACCAACAGATTTCTTTCTAAAGCTTTATCCTTCTTCTTGGCCCTACCTCTCACGAATAAACCATCTGCCCTGTCTCCACTAGTATTTCCATTCAATTTTGTTCTCAATTCTGCAGAATTCAAGGATGCTTTAACATCCTCTAGAGTTATGGATTCACGTCCATAAAGCATCGAGTTCACAAAATTTTCGTATGAGGCAGGCAATGAGCATAACACAATCAAAGCTTGATCTTCTTCCTCGAGTTTAATATCTAGATTTTTCATATCCATAACAATCTTATTAAACTCATTCAAGTGTTCCTTAATAGGCGTACCTTCTCGCATCTTTAGGGTATAAAGACGCTGCTTCAAATAAAGTCTCGATGTTAAAGATTTCTTCATGTAGAGACTTTCAGTTTCTTCCAAAGACCGGCCGCTGTTTCCTCATCTGCGACTTCTCGCAAAACATTGTCTTCTAGAGACAACTGGATCGCACTATGCACCTTCTCATCCATCTCTTCAATCTCAGCCGTGGTCATGTCATCTGTATAATTATTATCCAGTGCCCTACAGAACCCTCTCGCTTCAATAAAGCCTTCATCTTTATTCTCCATAATCCGAAGTTGTTCTGTCCATCAAATGGTGCAATCTGAAACTTCAAAGATGACATCCCAAGAATTCCTAAGAACGAAACGATTTCACGGACGGAACAAGGAGGCTGAAATCCGGTGCAAAAGGCCCTAGCTTTTGGATGGTGAAGAAACCCTCTGAATCTAGGACAGCGTTTTCTCCCAAGCACGATGAGAGAGCGAGAGATGGCGACCCTCGGAACGAAGAGGACCGAACTTATCGCTCGAGAAGGTGTTGGGTCGTTGATGAGAAATCAACTTTCCTTTCCTGCACGGACTTCCCCTCAAACGGCTTGGGAATCTTCTCTCCACGTTCCACGCTTCCACCCAGTCGGACGAATTCCTGTCCACGGACGTCGACTGCTACAGCGTGCGAGTCTTGGAGAAGCAGGGAGTCCGTTCGGTTCCTGAGATCGGAACCGGAGCCTTCCCACCGTGATCCTTTTTTTTTTTTTTCTCACGATCTCACAAAGCCGGAACCCGAGCGCCTGGCTTCTCCTCACAAAGCCGCTCCACGCTGGATCAGAATCCGACGGGCCGTTGGAAGAATTCCAAAGCCACGAAGCCTTTTCCCCTTCGTCATCGTTCGATCAATCGCCTACCGCACAACACCAGACCGCCTCGTATCGCCGCCGCCTTCACGTCCTCCGCTTCTCCTCTGGTCCAAAAAATCTCAACCTTCCATTAGCGCCTCTTTCTTGCCTCCAGCAGCGGAAGAAGAAACAAAAAAAAGAGACGAGGGCGAAAGGAACAACCGCCTTCAAATCCAAGCAACCTCGGCAGCGACGGAGAGAGACAAAGCGAGGCTCTGCTTTCTTGAAACGGGAGGGGAAATAGAAACGATTTCGGGACGCCACAAGGAAGCAAAACGAGGAGACGGCAAAGGAGGGGAAAGCTATTGCTCCCGATCGAGTTGCCGAAAGCCACGAAATCCGTTTTCCCCTTCATCGTCGCCCTCCAAGTCGCCGCACCGCCCAGATGAAGAAGAGGAGATTAGGGTTAGGTTTTTTTTTTCTTTTTTTTTTTCAACAAACCAATGCTCTGATACCAGTTTGTTGTGGAAATCAGATCAATAAACAAATCAAAGCAATAAACAAACAAAGGAACACCAAGAATTTACGTGGTTCGATCATGGTGATCTACATCCACGGGCAAGGCAAACAAAGTTCCATTATCAAAAAAGGAGGAGGTCTCAAAACCCTTACAGAAGTTTTCACACGTATATATATATATACGCCCCAAAAAAATACTTCCATAAAATAAATCCTAGCGGACCGGTTTGTCCGGGCCCAACAAGAATATCGGTTCGGATCAAAAAACCGGGCCCGATATAAAAATTCAAGACATATTAACATAAACTAGTTATTTGAGGCAGGAAATAATAGTATTAAAGTTACAATATGTATTTCTACAACAAATATAGATTTTAATATTGAAGGCTCTGTCATCCTTTCCCTCAAAAGAGAGAAGTAATTCATGAAGGCACTAATTCAATGAGTTGTTATAATTCTATGTGCACCAGTGGTCAAAAGATATGAGTATAGACTCAACCACTCAATTATATAAATATTTTTTTATGAATTATTGTTATGAATGGATCTTTGATGCAAAGGATATGTAGCTTGTTAATAATTTAATATTGTCGCTGATGTGGTTATCATAGCTAACTATAATAGTCTGGGAAGAACTTTGGAAGCAACACACATTTTATATCAACAAGAAATCTGACGTTGACTTAAAATCAGCTGCTGTCCGGTTAGTTCTACTGCACTTCTTTTTTTTCTTTTGCGTTGCATGAGGGGATTTCATGGTGTATTCATAGTTTATTGTTATTATTAACTAAATCATGTCATATCCTGAGGTTCCTTGTAGATTTGATCTCCTCATGCAAAGTCTCAAAAACTAAAATGCAATATATTCTTGCAGATTAGATTCATGGGTATTATTATTTTCTTTGAGAAATCTACTAATACTTGCATCATTGGTTCTTTAGATAATTATCAGCCACCAAAAAAATATACAGTTATTGTTATATCTAGTGCAATCTGGCTGATCCAGTAGAATACTTTGTTAGGATAGAAATTAAAGAAAGGCTACCGTGGATATCTGGCTATCCAAAATGATGTTTCAAAGTTTCAATATCTGAAAACTCCAATCTAGTTATTAAATTATTTGAAGACAGTAGAACACAGAGCACGTCAAAGGTGTGGATTTAAACCTATTTTATGGTGTGAAATGGTCTCGAGCTTTAATGATCATGATGCCTACTTAGCATCTCCATCTCGAACCTTTTTTTTTTTACTTTTACTCAATGACTCAAGATAGCGGTATATTGGACTGGATCATATAAATTTTACCAAACTGGAGCTTGGAGCAAGCTATTCCAAGCTAAACTTCAAATTTAACATTATAAAAGGAAGCCAAAGGAAAGTTCCATGTAGCTTTTGAGACCATTTGGATTTTCCAGTCCGCTGGAACGCGGAAATGGGCGACGAGAAAATAGCATGGTCTTAATAGCCGCCGTGCTAAGGTCCTCGTCTTTTGCACATCAATTCAAAAACGTTGTCTTGACGAGGGAAAATAAGCGTTTTAATAATGCCTTAGGACCTAAACGATTATATCACCATAAAACTATAATGCCGATGATCATGATGCTCGTCTCTGAATGGTGTGGAAAGTTGCGGGGAGGAATGCATTGTCTCCAAAAGAACTGCTGATCGAGATCATGTCTACAAGAGCCAGCACGCGTCTCCAGGTTTGTTGAATGGCATCTACAGCTGCTGGAAGTGGAAACCCAGTAGAAAAGGCTCAGGTTTTAACCCCCAAAAGTTGCGTATTGTTAGAATACAATTGTGGCCTCTTTGTTGCCTACTCAATTTTTGACCAAATCTTTTGAACAGAATGGTGGCTCTTATAATAACCTTAGGCTAAAATATACTTTGGGTCTTCAAAACTTACTTAAAATTCAATTTGACTCCTAAAGTTTTAGTTGTTATGGTCCTGATGTCCCACTATATAAGATAAACAAAAATTAATGAAATATATAACGTATTATTTTGATATAATTATAAACTGTTTGACACGATAACATGTAAGTGTTTTAATTAATTTTAACTAGCAATATGAAAAATGCAATATTCTTAAAATATAAAACAATAAATTGTAATAACTAAAAATTTTAGGACTAAAATAAATTTTGAGTACAAATTTGAGGAATAAAAAAATATTTTTACCTAAACATTATCAGTCAGTACAACACAAAATGCTGGATGCTAATTAATCATAAATATGGACGTTTTTCTCTAGATGAGTGGATAAAGAGCAATAGCCATCATACACAATTCATACAATGCGTATATTTGTATAAGTAATGCGTTATTTAAATGCTTGTTATTTTTATCATAAACAATACGACAAGGGTACTTTAAAACATACCCACTCTAGTATTAAACCATGGTCTAAAAGTGTACTTAGCACCAAAATTGGTACAAGTTGGAGGTGTGGGGGAGAAACTAATGCAGAACACATACCAACAAGTATCTTGGCAGAATTTGACCGACCGCTAATGAATCTCAGAAGTGGCGCGAATCAAAATAAAGTTTGCCTTTGCCACATGACTGATGAGCACATTCCTACTTTCAATTTGGCATGCTTAAACAGTTCGCTGAATCTGAAGCCACTCGAGGTTCTCACGATATCTTAGGTAGGTGGACAGAGGTTGTTATCTGTATCGTGTTAACTTTAATCACCATTGTAAATTATGAATAAAGATTAAATGACAGGGATGCAATGTAATCAGAGAAGATAAGAAGCCATCATGGATCCATGGTTATTTTTCAGCCTTACCCTCCTGTAAGGATAAGACTCTCAAGTTGGATTAACAACTTGAAGGCAGGTAACAGCTGCCTTGCTCAAATAGTTCTTGATTGGCATAGCCTTTACATAATACTAGTGATGTGGCTGATCCAACGTCGTTAGAGTTGATGGAAAAGATAACTGCCAGAACCCCAGCCTCGGCCCTGAGGCACCTTCGGCCTCCGAGGCCCCCTTGGCCTCGGACCCGGCATTCCCTCGACCTCGGACTTGGACCCTCCATCCTTCGGCCTCGGACCCAGCATCCCCTCGCCTTGGACCCGGACCCTCCGTCCCCTCGGCCTTGGACCCACCATCCCCTCAACCTCGGGACTGGGGGACACCCTAGCTTCGAGCCTCTTGTTCCGCCACCTCGAGTCACCTGACACACCCACGTGGTTCACCAACCATCCGTGGCGGCCACGTGGCCCACTACCCTCTGCAACAGCGCGTGGCCACAACCCGTAATGGTGCATGCCTGACACGATTAGGCCCACCTGCCACCTGTAGCGCCGCGCTTGGCAGGTGACCGACGGGGCAAGACACCTCTGACATGGTGCGCCAGATGCCCCCTCGCCCCTGAGACGAAGCGGGCCCACCTCTGCAAGGCGATATGGGTGTCACTTCCTAAGTAGTTGATCCTTACATGCCGCCAATTGCCGAAGGGCACGTGTCCATGGATGCAGTGGTGTCCTGGCATGGGCGATCTGGGGGTTGCAGCAGTATCGCCCCACGTCGTCCGTCTAAACGCAGAGATCAGCCTCGGAGCGGGAGCATCCTCTCGGGACTTACGAAAAGCCACCGCCATCATTGCCATCATGATGTTGACGTCAGCGTTGCCTCGGCATTGACCGAAGGTGGAACGTCCCACGCGCCGGGCGCCTGCCAAGGTGACTCAGCCTATAGCGGGAGTCCACATGCAACATGTGAGGCGGGACGATTCGAAACAGATAAGTCGGGCGAAAGGCTGGATTTCGTCACTTTGCCTGAGATCATCTTCTACCTCCAGTTCTCAACTGTCTTCCTCCCGAGACATCGCTCCCGTTGCCTTCTGCTCCCGGTCAGCTCCCTGATCATCCCCATCCTCCTAGCCTTCCCACTAGGTTTCCCAATGTCTTCTCCGTCCTGGTCTTCATCTGCGTCCCCTTCGGGCCAAATTTCCTCCTCGAGGCTCCGCACCTCTCCATCTCTTGCTCCCTCGTGGTCCTCTTCTACTCCTTCGGAGGACCACATTCCTCTCCCAGTGGCGAGCCGTTACCGCGGCTCCGGCTAGGAGATGCCCGGCGGCCGTTGGTGCCTCCTCGAGGTGGGGGCGAAATCCCTGACAGGGACCGCCTCCACGGTAATAGGACAGGACTTAGCAAATATTAAGGCTTGTTACCAGATCTTTCGAGACATAGGCTCTTCTTGCCAATCCCCGATGATAGGGTGGTCTCTTCTCGGCCCGGTAGGGTAGCTGTTTACGAAATTTCCTTTAATTTAGGTCTCCGCTTGCCTTTTCACCCTTTCTTTGTTAACCTTCTCGACTACCGAGCTCCCTTCGGACCATTTGCGACTTTATCGTCCTCTGTCACTTCCACTGCATCACACCTAGACTTTCCCTCTTCCGCTGTTTTTACACCCTCTAGCAACAAGCGGGTTGGTGGCTGTTTCAGCCTTGGCCCGACCGAGTCCTCAAACTGTACCTCCCCTCCTCCGTTAAGGGATGGAAGTCCCGATTCTTCTTTGTCGACCTCGATGGGGTCAAGCCTAGGTGGGGGGACCCAGATCTTAGGCCTAACATGAACTCATCTGTTCTCTCGAGGGACATGGAAGCGCTGGGGCAGCTATTGACGGCCGACGTCCCCAGGTGCAACCAACTTCTATCGGAGGACAATCTCTGACTCGCGGGGGTCTCCACCCGGAGTGGTGAGTAGCGGCCGGCCCAACACTTAGATGGTTTTCCTCCTCTGTTCCCCCCCCCCCCCCCCCCCCATTTTTTTTAACTAACTCCAACTGATGAAGGGTTAGGTTACATAGCCTACCAAAAACCATTATATCTAATAGGGATATCCGATTCACAAGTTACTTTTGAAAAATCCTCTGGCACATATTAGGGATAAGCTCAAATTTTTACTTTCTACCACCATCAAACCGATGGCCAGATGAAGTAGTGAACTGAATCCTTGAAAACTTGTTGAGATATCTTGTAGGTGAAAACACTGAAAATTGGAACCTTTTGTTATCTAAAGCTAAATTCGCCTACAACAGTTCAGTTAATAGGACCATAGGCAAGAGTCCATTTGAGATTATCCATGGTTATAAGCCTAATAGACCCATAGACCTAATCCCTTTGCCTATACATGCATGAGTCTCTGAGTCAGCTGAATCATTTGCACAACATGTTAGAGATTGCATAAGAAAATTATCAATAAGATTAATTTAAGCAATGATACTTATAAAAATATGGCTAATTCCCAAAAGAGAGTTAAAGAATATACTGAGAGAGATTATGTGATGATTAGGCTTAGATCGGAGCGGTTTTCTTTGGGAACCATGAAAAAGTTATATGCCCGTGGAGTTGGACCCTTCAAAGTAATAAAGAAAGTTTGATTTAATGCCTATGTGCTCGAGTTATCACCCAAATTTAGCATTAGCTCAACCTTCAATATCTCAAACCTAGTTGAGTATAGAAAACCAACAATGATACCTAGTGAGCCATTTGGACCCGACTCTATTCTTGAGAGCGAACCTATACGCAAGTGTCTACCAATAAATTTATCTAGGAGCATAGAAAGGATTGAGCATATGACCAAGCTATTACTACCTGGGATAAAAGCTACCAATGTTATTTAGTTCATTGGCAAGGTTGATCAGAATATGAGAATTCGTGGATCACTCGAAAGGATCTACAGTACCTCGATCCAGATCTATTGGAGCAGTAACAGAGCCGAATTGACCATTACTCGACAGGGTTGAGTTCCTTCCATCCCGAAAGAATTGATGGAGGCATCATGATCAGACAGAGGTTACTGAGCTCATTATGAAAATTTTACTTTATATTGGTTTAACTTTAAGTACTATAATCAAGTTTTGTCAGTATGAGTCCAATAATTTTATTTGAGTCAAGTATGAGTCCAGTAATTTTATTTGAGTCAAGTTAAGATTTATTGAGTCAAAGTGTAAGAAGTTGAAGACCCAAGACTATGAAGGACCATATTCAGTGTGCCACCTCAGTCCCACATGAAATCCTAGTCAAGTAGGCGCCATCTACTCAATTAGGGCGTTCCAAGATTTTCATAAAGTCATCTCAGTATAAAAGGAAGCAAATAAGCCTCCTATGAAAGTGACTTGTGTGAGAAATTATTGAATCATAATTGCCCCAACTATATTGATTTTGATGATTTCCAAAAGCCATGAGTATTTTAAAGGAACAAATGAGTTTATGTATCAAAAACCTTGAGCTTATTCAAAATGAAAGGAATGGACTCTAAATGTTTAAACTCACTGAGTTTTGAATCAATTTGAAAAAGAAGTTTCAAACTCTATATTGAAGATTTCAAAAAGGAATTTCTACACATGAAAATTCAATCAATGATTTCTTGAAACATGTCTTGAATCCATACTTAATGTCATATTTAATGTATTCAAGTCACATTAATATTTAAATTTATTTGGGACGAGTTTTAAAGTCTATCAGAA
>UESW01004779.1:612549-664511 GCA_900491605.1 Calamus simplicifolius
ATGCAAGCTGGACAAGGATGAAGTAGGTAAGAAAGTAGATCAAAAGCATTACAGAGGTATGATTGGATCACTTCTTTATCTAACTGCAAGTAGGCCAGATATCATGTTTTCTGTCTGCTTATGTGCAAGATATCAATCTAATCCTAAGGAATCACATTTACTTGCTGTTAAAAGAATCTTTAGATACTTAAATGGAACTAAAAATGTAGGATTATGGTATTCTAGAGACTCAACCTTAAAATTGATTGCTTATTCTGATTCTGACTATGCTGGTTGTAAGTTAGATAGAAAGAGTACAAGTGGGTATGCCAACTTTTAGGAAGTAACTTAATCTCTTGGTTTAGCAAGAAGCAAAATTCGGTTGCATTATCCACTGCTGAGGCAGAGTATGTTGCTGCTGGAAGTTGCTGTGCTCAAATCCTTTGGATTAAGCGACAACTTGAAGATTATGGTATCACACTTGATAAAATACCTATTAAATGTGATAATACTAGTGCTATCAATCTAACCAAAAATCCAATTCAACATTCAAGAACTAAACACATTGAAATTAGACATCACTTTATTAGAGAACATGTAACCAACAAAGATGTTTGTCTTGAATATGTTAATACTAATGATCAATTAGCTGATATCTTTACCAAACCTTTGAGTGAGAGAGATTTTGCTATCTTAGAGGAGAATTAGGAGTTTGTGATCCTTTAGAATAATTTTCTGAAACTCCTAAGGACATCAACTATCTAGATTTCTATAATTTCTTGAAAATCCTCAATGTTTAATAAGGAAATTTATCTAGAAAGTTGATTTATTGTTTCCCCAATTATTAAGGAACACTTATCTAGAGTTTGTTGATTAATTTGATCAGTTTCAGATCCTTGAAAATCTGATTTTTCTCTGAAACTATTGTGGAGTCGACACCTTCAGTTTGTGGAGTCGACACCTTCTTATTTTGATGTTCTGTCTGGGCAATTAGAGCCGACTCTGGCTTCAGTAGAGCCGACTCTAATTCGGGCGCTGACAGATTCTCTGGTTCGGAGCCGACACCTCGTTTTCGGGAGTCGACTCTAAGTGGAACTAGGTCAAAATAAAAAGGGCGGAGTCGACCCCAAATGATTTCTATCATCTCCTAAACTATTCTCAAGCCATTCCAAACTGATTCCAAACCCTCCAAATCCCTCAAAACCCTTGATTACTCTGTCCAATCGAATCCAATGGCTCCCAAAAGGCGTGCAACCATTGGTGGTTCGACTATTCCGATGAAGCGTCGTTCAAATCGGAGGCAACCTTCGTCATCTTCTTCATCCGCCACCCAAGACGACTCTCCACCCTCACCATCTTCTCCAAAAGTCGACCAATTAGCCGGTAAGGCCATTACAACCGGAAGGAAAGTCGATTTCAACTTTTTACTTCCGAAGGCTTTGCTATTGGGCGATTATTGCAAGAAATGGGATGGGAGAAGGTCTGCTCTTTGGATATCCCTACCTACCCCGCCCTAGTAAGAGAGTTTTATAATGATTTAAGTAGAGAGAGGGAGGATTAGTAAGTGTGGTAAGAGGAACAAAAGTAGTCATACAGCCGAATATCTTGGAAATTTATTGGAAATGCCTACTGTTGGACTTATTGAATATCATCATGAAGATAGAGGAGGAGCTCTATCAAGAATGTTAGGAAGAGAAGTCTCTGAGTTTGAGGAAATTTTAGCAAACCAACTTAATTTAGAACTCAGACTGCTTCACAATATCTGTGGAGGATTCTTTTTCCTAAAATCGGAAGATTTGAGTATGTCTCGGAGCGAGACGTTTTATTAATGGACTGCATACTCACTGGTAGACCCTTAAATCTTGCTGAGATGATGATAGGCTATATGGCGAGGCTGCTACTAAGAAAAGATCAACATTGCCATACGGTATGATTTTAACTTTAGTTTTCAAAAGCCAAGGAGTTCTTATAATGGACAATGAGCCACTAAGGAAGTTAAGACATACAGATTATTATAGTGTCTCTACTATTCATCGAATGGGCTTTAGAAAAGAGAATGGAAACTGGATTAAAAGAGGACATGAGGCCAGAGCTGAGGAGATTAGAGTTGAGGAAGTCAGAGGAGAAGACTTTCCTGGACCTTTTGCTGGACCATCTTCTGCTGGACCTTCTGCTGGACCTTCTACTGGACCACCTGCTGGACCCTCAGAAGCTGGACCAAGCTCTCAACCTCCACATCAGTCAGCAATGGCATCAGAAAGATTTTCTGAGGAGCAGATTGGTCAGCTCAGGGCATTACTTGCTGAGTATGACAGTGTTAGAACAAATGATATGTGTAAATTAAGAGAAGAGTTCAATCAACTAAAAGATGAGATAAATTCAAGACTCGACATGATTTCCTTCTCACTTAGCAATTCTATCGAATCCTTTAGTACTGATCTTCATAGTATTTTTGAAAGGATGGAAGGGATTGCTGACGGTTCTGGAAAATATCTTCATGCTACAAGTCAACTAAAGAAAGATATTGACCTTGCCGTTTCTCAGATTGAAGCATGTCTTGAAAGCTTTAAGAAAACCCAAAAAGATGATGTTATGGAGATGATCGGACATCTAAAGAAAATAGTGTACAAGCATATTTGATCCTAGATTGTATCTTAGGATTTCTTGTTTTATTTCTTAGCATGTATATAGGACTTATGTTTTCTATATATACATGTAATAGATCTTGTTTTGGAGTACAAATGGTTGAATGAATATTACACTTTGATTACAAATTTGTCTTTGATTGAATGCCAATGAATGTCAATCTTTATTCGAACCAAAATCCTCGCTTTGATAACATTCCTTATTTGCTTTTAAAAACTCACCTTATTGTTGATAACAAAAAGGGGGAGAGATGAGTGTAATGCATAAAAAGGAAAGAGAATTTTTAAGTTTAAGAGTGTATAATGCATAACAAAGACAATGAAGAACTGTTCTGAGAATAGAAAGAATGAGATTTTTTAAGGTAATTCAGTCTACTACATAGGGGGAGTTATTCAATGCAGGGGGAGCTTAATAAAATTCTCCATATAAAAGCTGAATCACTTTGATTGATGTCATGTTTTATTCGTTTTAAATATTGGCATCAAATTCTCTATTACAAAGTCTCTAAGCTTTAAATTTTCAATTCAAATGAATTTCTTTAATGCATATACTCAAAGTTTTTGTCATCATCAAAAAGGGGAAGATTGTTGACCCAATTGATGATTTTGATGATTAACAAAACTAATTGAGTATAACATTTGTTGTTACTAATGATTTTGATTAAGTCTTTCAGTTTATAAGCCTAATTCATGATCAAAATCAAGAAGGAAAATCAAGTTCTGGTTGAATCTAATGTCAAGGTAAGACTGCAGACATTAGAGTCGACACATGGAATCGCAGAGCCGACTCCACAAAACGGCATGACTTAAAGTCGACTCCGGGACTGTGAGAGCCGACTCTATCAGAAACAACATAACGTTAGATTTTCAGGCCACGACTTAGAGTCGACTCCCGGACTGCTAGAGTCGACTCCATAAGAAATTTGTGTCGATCCCAGAAAAGTCAGAGACGACTCCAGATCGAGCGGATTAAATTATTTTGAGTTAGAGCCGACTCCAGAAAAGCCAGAGCCGACTCTAGAATGTCAGACACGCTCCAGAACTGTCAGAACGACTCTAAACTTTAACTTTATCAATTTTAATCCCAACGGCTATTGTTATTTATGGATCTAATCCTTTTTCACTTGCTTCTAATGGATAGTTTTGCACTATTTATGGATTAATCGAATCTATAAGAAGAGGGGTGATTGCATCCCAAAAGAGAGAGAAGAAAAATCAAGAAAGAGGCAAAAAAAAAGAATAGAGAAAATCCTTGAGATCTATCAGAAAAGAAAAGAGGGAAAACCTGTAAGGAAAGATCATACTCATCCCCAAGAGAAAGAGATTCCAAGCCTTTGCTGTTCTACTTAGAAGAAATCTCAAAAGAAGGGAGAAGCCCTAGTTTTTCAATCTTCTGAACCTCAAGAGCATATCCAAAGGAAGATCCATTCAAAGGAAGAGAAGGAAGAAACCACCAAGATCTTCGAATCAGGCTTTGGTTCCTAATCTCTATTTATTGTTTCATTATTGTATATTTGCTCATTGAAGGAGCAGTTTGCTTTTGTAAACTCATTACATTGTTTGCTGGGTCAATCTGGTGATTGATTCAGTTGAGGCAGTTAGCCTTGTGCAAGCATTTGCTTGTGGTTTTAGGTTTTGTGCTGGTGAGCCTTGAAAACCAGCTGGGTTCGTTGTGCGCCCGGGAAACAAAAGTTTGAGTTGTGAGCTTGCAAAACAACTCTGCTGTAATCAGTTTGATTATAGTGTGGACCCAAGAGGTACTTGGGAGTGGACGTAGGTGTAGGTACACCGAACCACTATAAAATCTATTGTGTTTGCCGTGCTTGTCTCTTTATCTTCAACTCTTCACTTATAGTTGCTTAGTTCTAATCTGTGAATCTAAGTTTTTATTTCCGCTTGGGGGTTATATATTCAAAAGAGTTTAATTTTTGAAAAACCCAATTCACCCCCCCTCTTGGGTTGCTATCTGGACCAACAACAAATTTTGACAAAACTTAAGAAGATTCTGAAATGATACTTTCTCCAAGCCAAGCCTAGTCAACTCTACTTCAATTCAATCAACTTCAATCTATCTCAAGCTATCTTTAGATTTTAAGTTTAGTTTGTATCTAGGACAAACTTATTATTTTGCCTAGAATGTATCTGTTGTGATTATCTTGTCTTAACATGTTATGTACTTGACACTTTGTACTCAATGGTATTTTATATGAAATCAGTCTTGACACTTGCATTTAAATTTTGAATCATTCAATTCCTGTATTGATTTTGATTTAAGCAATGTCTACCCTACAACTTCTTAACCTTTTGTTGATAACAAAAAAGGGGAGAAAGAGTGTATATGCATATGGACTTAAAATGGATATGTTGTATGCACATACATAGGGGGAGCTACCTCACTCAGAGGGAGCCTAATTTTGTTGCTAAAATCCTATTTTAACATTCTATTTGTATGACACATAAGAAATTTATTTGAACTACTTTGGTTAAAGTTATTAAAACTCAAGCATAACTATGAATTTGCTTATTTGATAATTATGCATTAATTGATTATGCATATACTTAATGTTTTTGTCATCATAAAAAAGGGGGGAGATTGTTGACCTATTTATTGATTTTGATGATTAACAAAAGCCATGAGTATATTTCCTATGATACTATTAAGATTGATAAGTGTTTCAGGAATTTAGAAAGATTAAGTATCTATATTTCGTACAAAAATGAGCTTGAATCAATTTTTAGTGGTATGTGTCAACGTTCAAAGTTTAGAGCCAACTCCGGAAGCATTAGAGCCGACTCCGGAGCGTATCGGAACTGTTTGGCACATTCAGCACGGTTTAGAGCCGACTCCAGAAAATTAGAGCCGACTCTAACTTGAGTTACAGCGAACTATCTTTATGCTTCAGATTTTAGAGCCGACTCCAGCAGAATTAGAGCCGACTCTAACCTGAGAACAGAGATTGCATTTTTTGGGACACTGTTAGAGTTGACCCAAGGAAATTAGAGCCAACTCCAGCTCGCGTTGTGTCGATCCCACAGAATTCTAGAACCGACTCCACGATGAACATTTCTTTCTATTTTGAGAAACCCGACTTAAAGCCGACACCAGGCAAGATTAGAGCCGACTCTAATCTATCAGTGGCGACTTTTAGATTTGTCAGAAACAGCTCCAACGGTCATAGTTCTTCACCTACTCTTCAATGGCTTTTTGCCTTTGCGTGTTGAACTCATCCATAAGTACTCTCAACGGCTACTTTGCATCAAAAATATGGATTAAGAGAGATTATAAAAGGGCATTCCGACCATTCAAAAATAGAGAAGAAAAAAAAGGAAAATAGAGAAATATCAAAGAGGGAAAACTCTAATTCAAAGCCTACCTGTGCAAAAGAGATAGAAGAGAAATCCAAAAGCTTTCAAAAATCAAATTCGAAGGATTTCCATCAATTAGAAGAAGAAAAGCAAGAGCCCTAGTTCTTCATCCTTCTCTACACCAACATTTTTTCAAGAGCCTAAGTTCAATCTTGAGAAAGATTATTCAGAAGAGAAGAGGAAAAGAAGAAAAGCTCAACATCAAACATCTCTAATCAGGTTTTTCTATTCCCATTTTTATTTATATTGTTTAACTGCTCATTTAAGGAGCTTTCTTATTGTTGTAATCATTTGCTTGATTCACTTGTTTTCTGATTCAATCAGGGGATTGAATCAGGTGAGGTAGTTGACCTCGGGCAAGCTAAGATTAGCTTGTGTTAGGTTGTGTGCTAGTGAACCTGTGAAAACCAGATGGGTTCATTGTGATTCCATTGTAAAACAACAAGTTCAAGTTATGATCTTGTAAAATAACTTTGCTGTAATCAGGTTGATTATAGTGCGTACCTAAGAGTTGCTTGGGAGTGATGTAGGTGTAACTAACACCGAACCACTATAAATCCTTTATGTTTGTCGTGCTTATCTTTTCTCTCTTTCTCTCTTTTTATATTGTGCTCAGCATTCATAGCATCACACTCTCTACACTTTACTTGTGCACATTCATCTTGAGAAATTAATTTAAATTGTAAAATTTTTAAAAAATCCAATTCACCCCCCTCTTGGGTTGCCATCTGGGCCAACAGTGGGGCCGGTGCTATGCCTTCCCGACCCTCCCTCATGAACTAGGGCTGCATGGCCGAGCGGCTGATGGCTCGGGTCTGCCTACCTGAGTTCCAAGGGGAGCTCCATCGCCAGGGGGCTTCTTCCTTCTTCCGCGACATCTTTGTGGCCCAGCTATGGGTAACTATCTCTTTTCTTCGTATACACTTCTTCGCTTGCCTTCATACTGACAATAGCCTTCTGGTGCAGATGGTAAACTCCATAGCTGCCATGAGGGATGTTCTCATTCAAAGCGAGACGATGCTCCGCCAAACTCGGTGGGAGTTGGCCGATGCACAGGGCGCTGGGAGTGGTCTGCACCAAGCGAGCCGAGGAGCTCGAGGAGGCCAAGCGCTAGGCAGCGGCTGAGCTCAAGCATGCTCGGGTAGCCAACGAGTTGCTAGACGCTGCCAGGGCAATGATCAACACCCGGGACCTACGCATCGACTCGTACACCTTCGAGGTGAGGGCAGCCGAGTTGCGGGCCACTGGCGTGGAGGAGTCTGCCCGGTTAGCTGAGGCCAGGGCGGCCGAAAAGGAGGCAGCAGCTCAGGCGGTAGAAGGGAGGGCTGTCGCTGCTGAGGAGAGGGCCGCCAATGTGGTGGACGACTTTGGAGGTCCACGGCCTTCGAGGACGAGTTGGCTGAAGCTTCTGCTAGTGCCTACCACCTCGGTTTTCGGGATGGCAAAGAGAAGGTTGGCTGAGTCCTTGGCCTCACCGGCCTCAACGATATCGAGTCGGACGAGGTGCCGGACAAGTCAGTCGTGCCATCGGGATAGGTCGACGACGGGTCAGCGCCAATAGAGGCCTGAACATCTTGTACTTTATTTTTTATTTCTTCTTTCTTGTATTGAAGTTCGACTTGAGTCGGCATTTTGTGAACCTTTTGACTAGTAATGAAAAGTAAGAAGTTTCAGTTAAAGTGTCAATCTTTGTCTTTTTGGGTACTTAGCTTTGCTCGCTCATTGTTCCTTGTGAGGTTGAGTGAGCTCGAAGTAACGGCTCAGCCTATGGCTAAGGTAGACTTCAAGGCGAGCACTGAGGTCGTCCAAGAGGCTGGGCTTTGTTTTGGTGCAGGTGTCGGTCTCCCGAGGCCAAGTTGACTCTGGGCCTTGGTACTGACCTAGGTTGGGCTTCGGTGCCGAGCTGGCCTCGGGCTTTGAGTGCCGATCGGGGTTGGGCTTTGGTGCCAACGATTGGAGTCGGTATTAAGGCCGACTCTGCTGGACTTGGTCTTTTGGTGCTGAGCTAGCCTTGGGCTTTAAGTGCTGACCGGGTTTGGGCTTCGGTGCCGAGCCAGCCTAGGGCTTTAAGTGTTGACCGGGGTCGGGCTTCGGTGCCGTGCTGGCCTCAGGCTTTGAGTGCCAACCAGGGTTGGGCTTTGACGCCGATGCTTGGAGTCAGTATTAAGGCCGACTCTGCTGGACTTAGTCTTTTGGTGCCGAGCTTGCCTCGGGCTTTGAGTGTCGAACAGGGTCGGGCTTTGGTGCCGATGCTTGGAGTCGGTATTAAGGCTGACTCTGCTGGACTCGATCTTTTGGTGCCGAGCTGGCCTCAAGCCTTAAGTGCCGATCGGGGTCAGGCTTCGATGCCGAGCTGGCATTGGTCTTTGAGTGCCGACTGGGGTCGGGCTTTGGTGCTGACGCTTGGAGTCGGTATTAAGGCCGACTCTGATGGACATGGTCTTTTGGTGCCAAGCTGGCCTTGGGCTTTAAGTGCTGACCGGGGTTGGGCTTTGGTATCGAGTTGGCCTCTGGCTTTAAGTGCCGACTGGGGTCGGGCTTTGGTGTCGAGCTGGCCTCGAGGTTTGAGTGCTGACTGGGGTCGGGCTTTGGTGCCGATGCTTGGAGTAGGTATTAAGGCCAACTATACTAAACTCGGTCTTTTGGTGCCGAGCTAGCCTCGGGCTTTAAGTGCCGACCGGGGTCAGGCTTCGATGCTGAGCTGGCCTTGGGCTTTGAGTGTCGACCAGGGTCAGACTTTGGTGCTGACGCTTGGAGTCGGTATTAAGGCCCACTCTGCTAGACTCAATCTTTTGGTGCCGAGCTGGCCTCGAGCTTTGAGTGCCGACTGGGGTCGGGCTTTGGTGCCGACGCTTGGAGTCGGTTTAAGGCTGACTCTGTTGGACTCAGTCTTTTGGTGCCGAGCTGGCCTCGGGCTTTAAGTGCCGACTAGTGTCGAGCTTCGGTGCCGAACTAGCCTCGGCCTTTGAATGCCGACCAGGGTCGGGCTTTGGTGCTGATGCTTGGAGTTGGTATTAAGGCTGACTCTGCTGGACTCGTTCTTTTGGTGCCAAGCTGGCCTTGGGCTTTAAGTGCTGACCGGGTTAGGCTTCGGTGCCAAGCTGGCCTCGGGCTTTGAGTGCCGACTGGGGTCGAGCTTTGAGTGCCAACTTTGGTGCCAACATTTGGAGTCGGTATTAAGGCCGACTCTACTGAACTCGATATTTTGGTACCGAGCTGGCCTCGGGCTTTGAGTGCCAATTTGGATTGGGCTTTGGTGCCGATGCTTGAAGTCGGTATTAAGGCCGACTCTACTGGACTCGGTCTTTTGTGCTGAGCTGGCCTTAGGATTTTAGTGCCGACCGAGGTCGGGCTTTGGCTGAAAAGGTGAGATACTTGAACACAACTTTATTAATTAAGAAGAGGTGAGTTATTCAAAATTATTTTCATTTCCATAAGCTGAGAGGATGAGGTACTCACACCTAAGATCGGTTGGTTGTATACATTATTGATAATACCGACAAAGATTGTCCAATTTCAAGTGCGGAGGTGTGGGATCTTATCGAGCCCTTCGATTCGGTATGCTCCACGGTGTAGAGTCTCCGTGATCCGGTAGGGTCCCTCCCAGTTGGGAGACAGCTTGCCTTCTTCTGTTGGTTTCGAGACCTTGGCTTGTCTGAGGACCAAGCCCCCCAGGAGGAATACCTTGGAGCGGACAATAGCGTTGTAGTACTTGGCGGCCCTTTGGTGATAAGCTGCCATTCTGAGTTATGCCCTGTCACGTACCTCCTCGACGAGATCAAGGTTGGCTTGCAGTCAGCTTGGGTTGTCCTTCTCGTCGTACGACTCCATCCTAGTGTTGGGAATTGTATCCTAAAGCCAATCATTTGATGATTATGCTAATGTAAATTGCATATAAATTGATATATTAATAAAAGTTATTTAGTAGTTTATTCATTACAAGAACATCTTCTTAAACTCCTAATAGTAATGAAGCCCTTGAGATCTTTTTTTAGATAAAGGAGGATTTATCTTTGAAGGTCCTCAAAAGAGTTCGCGACCAAATGATATACTATGACAGGGCCATAGTACTATCAATTATAGGATGTTGTATATCATATTTGTTGGTTGTCCTCTTAACCAAGGAGTGTAGAGACACTGGTATGACATACAGGTGAAAGTGTAGGAGTATATTTCACCAAACGTGACTCATTTTCAGACACTCTGCTATCAAGAGTTAATTTGAGAAGATATGGGTATAAGTATCCTTAAGACCTGAGGATCACAACTGGTGACTTGCAAGCAACTTATTGTACTTAGATGCCAGACTACCTGGATTTTTAATCCAGCTACGAAAGGTTACTGGGTGCAGTCAAGTACTTGTGGTAGTCAGTTGTGGATCAAGATGGAATTTGACCTATCCCATTAAAAGGAGAAATGCTTGTATTTCAATTTAGCAAGACCTTGGCCAAGGCACTTCATGTGAAGGTCATATGATCACTAAAGTTGAAATCACTTTATGGATTTGCTGTTTGGAGTTGACAGGCTCTTAAACCATACTTAGCATTTGTGGTCAAAAGGATAAATTATACGGTAACTATTTCTTAGGGTTCTTCGAGTTTGCTTGGAAATTCTTCGATCTATCCGGATGTCGGGTTCCATTGCTAGATGGGCACATCGATTAGTATAGAAAGTTGTCTCTATACTACTGGTTTAGGTTCGAACCTAGAGAGTCACACGCATAGGAGTTTCCTAGGATGATCTATTTGCTGATCAATGATTAAAAATCGTATATGATTTAATTAATCAATTTGATTGATTAAATTATCTTAATTGGGTTAAGTACATATGAATAAGATTCAATTAGGTTTAAGTCTATTAGAAGGACTAATCAATTTCAAATATTGATTTGAAATTAGACTTGATTTGGATTTAAATAGATTTAGGACTAGCCAAATTTGATTTGGGCTAGGACCATGATCTATGTGGGTTCAATCCAATGAATTCAAATCAGCTTAAACCAAAACCCAAACCCAAACCCCATGTGCGAAGAAAGTTTTCTCGTATGAGGATCTCACACGATGAGATAGCTAAAATCTCATCTCATGAGAGATTAAATTCTCATGCAGAATTTAATGTATAATTTTCTCCAAACGGTTTCCGTTGAAATTCTAAGTGTTAGAATTCATATGGAATTAATGTACCTCTTTGAATCAACCAGACGATGAAATTCTAAGTGTTAGAATTCATATCTCTTTGGTTTTCATTGAACATGTCAGAATTAACAAAATGTTGGAATTCTAAGTATTAGAATTCACTGGTTTTCACCAAACGACATAATTCTAAGTGTTAGAATTTAATAGGCTAAAGGCTAAATTGAGCATATAAATTAGAGGACATTCTTCACCAGACAAAAATAACAACGATATGTTATGGATTGAAATTTTAAAGAGTTAGAAAAGAAAATCATGGTGTGATTCTGGTGTTAACAAAAGTTTGGTGGATCTTGGAAGAAGATTCAAGTGGGAGGATTCAAGATCAGCAAAGTTGTTTTTCCGTGAGCTAGTACTCCCGGGAATCCGATCATTCCGGGACTTCGCATGAACGATAATAGAGGCCGGACGATTGAACGGCTGTAGAGCACAAATGATTTACCAATTGTTCTTAAGGTAAGTGATATGATCCCTAGATCTTAAGGTAGGCTTCAGGATAGGTAGTATGACTTCTTATCTTGAAGATCAAGATATGATCTTGATAATTTTATTTATATGCATAATTTAGATCAAATAATCCTATAGTATAAGGCAAAGATATGATCTTGATGCATGTTAGATAGATTAATATGTAATCTTTAAGTTTCCGTATTCATAATAGTTATCAAATTATAAAATATGCATGCCTTGGAGGTTATTTCTCCTTACAAATGGTATCAGAGCCCTGGTTTTGTCTTGATATAATTTATAGCATATAAATTAGTGTTTTTATTAATTATATAATTATGGCTAAAATGGATCATCTGGCTATCAAGTCATAGATGGATTAAAAATCCATATTACCCCATTCAACGAGGTATTCTATGACGTATTGCGGCGCTGTTAAGGTTCTCTCTTTATTTGATGCTTAATCAAAAGATGATTCAAATTAATCTTTGGCATCAAAACATAGATTACACACACTCTCAAGAGATGCTTTATATTTGATACATATTGATATGTATAAAAGCATGATATTTGCATGTTTAGTATAAAAACATAGATATGAGATATGATAGCTTGTTGTCTATGTTATGAAACATACAAATATTTATGAGAGTCTTATTTGAATGTCAAATATTTATTCATAATATTTTTAGATATGATCTAAATATATGAATTATGAGTAGTTATAATAATGCAAATGATGCATGATTCAAAATATATGACATGGATGTTATGTAAACATAAAATATATATTTTTTGGGTTAGCTAAATCAAGTCCATAAAGGGTTAGACCCTAAGGTTTAAATCAAATGGACTATAAGAGTATTTGATCAAATCTAAATTATTAGATTAGGTTAATGATGCTCTAAATCAAACAATAGTTATAGTTGATCTTGTCCATGTCTTTGATTAAACCAAATGGATGTAGATTAGGCTCCGTGGTTGAGCATGAATCTCTTAGATGGTTAAATCAAAATTGGTTAACCATATGATGTCAAGGTGAGTTGGCAAGTTGCTCTAGGATCAACGATCGAATGGTTTTAATTGGGAGCTACTCGTACTGATGCATCTTTAACGAGTTAATGGCATATCCCTCCCATCGGTCTCACTTACTTGGTCAACATGGTGAACCATTTATGATTCATCATTTACCTGATTCGAGTTGAGCTATGCCTATAAGAAAATCAGTCTGACCGATTTAGATGCCACTTAACCTGACTTAATCTTGTCACATTCTACTGACTCCATAGATTTAGTGGGAGAACTTGATTAGTCAATTTATCTTCAGATTATTAAATCTTCTAAAATTATTAGGTCCTTAAAATGAAATAGTTATATGATAACTAGATCATAGCCTCCCTTTAAGGTGAGTGATAATGAGTTCGATGTCTTGATAATCATTGGAGGCATTCCATGCCTGGTGCTTGTCAACCATCAGAATTATCATTCATTATATGATGAGTTAGCGTAACTATTAAATAGACAGTCAGGTGGGTCGAGCTTCACTCGGGCTTAGTTGTCTATAGATAGGTTGCACCGATTATATTATTTAATGGTTGGACTTAACCAGAACTTTCAGTGGAGGCACTCTATGCCTGCTGAAGAGGAACATGGGGCAAAACTGAATACTAAGAATTGTTTGGGAAAATAATTGGTTTTAAATCTACTCTTAGATGCATATGGGTTGGCCAAGCTTCACTTGGGCCTATATGTAGTCTATGTAGATCTTAGTGCCCATTAAAGAATTAAAAATAATTCTTTGAATTGGGTGTAGAGGCTACCAATTTGAACAAAATAGTGAAAGAATCTTTAGACTAAAGTCCAAGTCTTAGACTGAATCAATTTATATACTACTAAACTTTAGTTTTTATTATGCAGAAAATGATCACTAATTTATCATTAAGGTCCCTATTGGATAGTGACAAGTTGAATGGTTTAAATTTCAATAGCTGATTTAGAAAACTTAAGATCATCCTTGAGCATGAGAGGATTCTATATATTCTGAATAATCCTGCATCAGAGATACCTAATGCAAACGCCAATAATTCTGAGAGAGACACTTATTAGAAGTGGCTCAGTGATAGAACTAGCGTGCGTTGCATCATGCTAGCAGCAATGAACGATGAATTCAGTCGCCGGTTCGAGAATGCTCAGCCGGAAGAAATCATTCAAGCATTGAATGAATCTTTGGCACACCCGACGATGTTGAAAGGCACAAGACTAGTTGTGCTATTTTTAATGCTCGAATGAGGGATGGATCTCCTACTAATCATGTATTATATATGATCGAGAAGATAGAACTCCTAAGCAAGCTTGATTTTCCCTACATGAGCAGTTGGGAAAAGATGCGATCCTGAATTCCTTGCCTCCATCCTTCTGACCTTTTCTTATTCATTTTCGAATGACAAAGCCTGCAATCAACTACCACGGTTTGTTGGGGTTGTTATAGAACTTTGAGAAGGATAACCAGCTCTCTAAGGATTTGGTTAATATGGTTGAAGGATCTAAGGTAGGGAGTCACCCCTTTGGGAAAGGGAAAAAGAAAAAGAATAAGAAAAAGATGCAACATGCTAGGACATCCATAAGGGGTCAGATGCAGAAGAAGAAAGTTGATAAAAGTTAGGCTGAATGCTATCATTGAAAGATAAAAGGGCACTGGAAGAGGAACTGTCCTATGTACATTGCCACACTTGATCCAAATAGGCCGAAGAAGAAAAAGAGGCAAGATGTTGCTCAACAAGGTATTTATATGATAACAACTTGTAATTTTTCTATCTATGATAATCAGACCTGGGTATTGGATACCGGGAGTCCTTTTAACATTTGCAATTCATTACAGGAACTACAGGTTACTAGAATATTTGAAGACTGAAAGATTTCTCGATGTTGGGGATGGAAGATTAGTTCCAGTTCTAGCATTAGAAGTTCTTGAAATGGTTTTCAATAGAAATGTCTTTGTACTAAATAATTATCATTTTTTCCCAACGTTCTTATTGAACGTAATTTCTGTAGGCTTTCTAGCCAAAAGTCATTATGAAATTTCAATAAAGGTTGTTACTTTGAATATCATTATGAATGGAGTCACTATAATAACTGGGAATTTATTTAATGGCATTTATATATTATCACAGCCTGTGAATGTAGTGTATAAATCAAGTAAGTACCCTAAAATAACTGATGTCACAAATATTTATCTTTGGCACCATCGGTTGGGTCATATCAATAAGAACAGATTAAATAGGTTAATCCCGGAGGGTATCCTTCGAGTTGATGATGTGAATCATTAACTACCTGTGAATCCTATCTTCTTGGTAAAATGACCAAGTCATCTTTTATTGGAAAAGGTGAAAGAGCCAAAGAGCTATTGGGTCTAGTACATACTGATGTATGTGGACCAATGAGCACTTGTGCCAAAGGTGCTAAAGGTGGATATTACCACTTCATTACTTTTACAGACGATCATTCTAGGTTTGGTTATATCTATCTTATGAGACATAAATCTGAGTCGTTTGAAATGTTCAAACTATATCATAAAGAAGTAGAAAAATAAACAGAAAAATATTAAGACCCTTCGATCAGATCGATGAGGAGAATACCTTTCAAATGATTTTGTGACATATCAAAGGGAGAATGAGATTCTCTCCCAATGGACTCCTCCAGGAACACCGCAGCATAACGGTGTGTCAGAAAGAAGGAATCAAACCTTGTTAGATATGGTTCGGTCCATGATGGGTTTTGTAAGCTTGCCAATGTCATTTTGGGGATATGCATTAGAATCAGCTTATCATATTCTCAATAAGGTTTCAAGTAAGTCTATTTCTAAAATTTCACATGAGATGTGGTATGAACATAATCGGTTATTACCTATCTGAGAGTCTAGGGGTGTCCGGCTTATGTGAAACGTGCAAAATCAGACATACTTGAACCTAAATCTGATAAATATTTTTTTATCGACTATCCAAAAGAAACCAAAGAATATTACTTCTACAATACTGAAGAACAAAAGTTGTTCATTAATAATAGAGCAGTTTTTCTTGAAAAATGAGTTATTTAGGGAAGGAACAAATGGCTCTAATGTTGAACTTGATGAAGTTCATCAAGTAGAAGGAACAACACAAATCTTTGAACCCTTAGAATCTGAGTTGATTAGATCAAACTCAAAACCCATTTTAGATGCACCATTAAGGTGATCTGGTAGAGTATCACATCAACCAGATAGATACTTAGGTTTCTTGGTCCATAATGATGATCCTATTGAGCTCGATGAGAACAACAAGGATCCGATCACCTATATGGATGCTATGCAAAGAACTGACTCTGATAAATGGCTTGATACCATGAAATCCAAACTTGATTCCATAAATGAAAATAATGTATGGACATTAGTTGACCCACCCGAAGGGATAAAACCCACAGGGGTATCGTCAAGGTAGAGACTTACAAAGCACGTCTGGTTGCCAAGGGATATCGTCAAAGTTATGGTATTGACTATGATGAGACGTTTTCTCCTATGGCAATGCTGAAATCCATTCAGATTATGCTAGCTATAGCAGCACACTTAGATTATGAGATTTGGCAGATGGATGTTAAAACTGCCTTCTAAATGGTAATTTAGAAGAATAGGTGTATATGATACAGCCTGAAGGTTTTATATCTGAAGATGAGTCTAAAGTGTGCAGGCTATAGAAGTCCATTTATGGACTTAAGCAAGCATCTAGGAGTTGGAACATACGATTTGATAATATGTTCAAATCTTATGGCTTTGTTAAGAATAAAGAAGAACCTTGCATTTATAAATGGGCTAACAGTTTCGTTATTGTATTTCTTGTATTATATGTGGATGATATTCTCTTAATCAAAAATGATATCCCTGCATTATAAGGAATAAAGATATGGTTATCATCACAATTCTCCATGAAAGATCTGGGAGAAGCATCTTACATCCTAGGGATGAAGATCTATAGAGATAGATCTAAGAGGATGCTTGGTTTATCCCAATCTACGTACATTGACACCGTGCTAAAGAGGTTTAGCATAGAGAATTCCAAGAAAGGCTATCTTCTAATAACTCATAACGAAAGAGAACGTATGAGTCAAATTTCATATGCTTTGGTAGTGGGATCGATTATGTACACTATGACATGTACAAGACCAGACGTGGCATACTCACTAGGAGTAGTGAGTAGATACCAATCTGATCCAGGAGAAAAACACTGGCAAGTTATTAAGATAATCCTTAAGTATTTGAGAAATACTAAGGACCAATGGTTAGTCTATGGAGAGTATGATTTGAAACTTGTTGGATATACTAATTCCAGTTTTCAATCAGATCATGATGATAGCAAAAGTGTGTCGGGTTTCGTGTTTATCCTGAATGGTGAAGCTGTTTGTTGGAAAAGTTTCAAGCAACATTTAGTGGCAGATTCAGTGTGCAAAGCAGAGTACATCGCTGCATCAGATGCCGCGAAAGAAGCTGTATGGCTACGAAAGTTTATCTCCGAGCTTAGAGTGGCACCTTCCATAGATGGACCAGTCCTGTTGTACAATGATAGCACTGGTGCCATAGCTCAAGCAAAGGAACATGAGCACATCAGCGTACCAAGCACATACTGCACCAGTTTCATCTTATTCGAGAGATTGTAGAATGAGGTGACATAAATCTTCAGAAGATTGATGGAAAGGAAAACCTAGACGACCCATTTACTAAAGCACTCAGCATCAAGGAGTTTGACGACTATAAGTTGAAGATGGGTATTAGATACTGTAATGAGTAGCTTTAGGCTAAGTGAGAGTTTGTTTGGAATTGTATCCTAAAGCCAATCATTTGATGATTGTGCTAATGTAAATTGCATATAAATTGATATATTAATAAAAGTTATTTGACAGTTTATTCATTATAAGAACATCTTCTTAAACTCCTAATAGTAATGAAGCCCTTAGGATCTTCTTTTATGATAAAGAAGGATTTATCTTTGAAGGTCCTCAAAAGAGTTTGCAACCAAATGATATACTATGACAGGACCATAGTACTATCAATTATAGGATGTTGTATATCATATTTGTTGGTTGTCCTCTTAACCAAGGAGTGTAGAGACACTGGTATGACATACAGGTGAAAGTGTAGGAGTACATTTTACCGAATATGACTCATTTTCGGACACTCTGCTATCAAGAGTTAATCCGAAAAGATATGGGTATAAGTATCCATAAGACCTGAGGATCACAACCGGTGACTTGCAAGCAACTTATTGTACTTAGGTGCCAGATCACCTGGATTTTTAATCCAGCTACGAAAGGTTACTGGGTGCAGTCAAGTATCAGTTATGGATCAAGATGGAATTTGACCTATCCCGTTAAAAGGAGAAATGCTTGTGTTTCAATTTAGCAAGACCTTGGCCAAGGCACTTTATGTGAAGGTCACATGATCGCTAAAGTTGAAATCATTTTATGAATTTGCTGTTGGAGTTGACAGGCTCTTAAGCCATCCTTAGCATTTGTGGTCAAAATGATGAATTATACGGTAACTATTTCTTAGGGTTCTTCGAGTTTGCTCGACAACTCTTCAACCTATCCGGACGTCGGGTTCTATTGCTAGATGGGCACATTGATTAGTATAGAAAGTTATTTCTATGCTACCGGCTTAGGTTCGAACCTAGAGAGTCACACGCATAGGAGTATCCTAGGATGATCTATTTGTTGATCAACGATTGAGAATCGTATATGATTTAATTAATCAAATTGATTGATTAAATTATCTCAATTGGGTTAAGTACATGTGAATAATATTTAATTAGGTTTAAGTCTATTAGAAGGACTAATCAATTTCAAATATTGATTTGAAATTAGACTTGATTTGGATTTAAATAGATTTAGGACTAGCCAAATTTGATTTGGGCTAGGACCATGATCTATGTGGGTTCAGTCCAATAAATTCAAATCAGCTTAAACCAAAACCCAAACCCAAACCCAAACCCCATGTGCGAAGAAAGTTTTCTCGCATGAGGATCTCACACAATGAGATAGCTAAAATCTCATCTCATAAGAGATTAAATTCTCATGCAGAATTTAATGTATAATCTTCTCCTAACGGTTTCCATTGGAATTCTAAGTGTTAGAATTCATATGAAATTAATGTATCTCTTTGAATCAACCAACGATGGAATTCTAAGTGTTAGAATTCACATCTCTTTGGTTTTCACTGAACGTGTCGGAATTAACAAAACGTTAGAATTCTAAGTGTTAGAATTCATAGGTTTTCACCAAACATTGCGTCTCTTTGGTTTTCACCAAACGGCAAAATTCTAAGTGCTAGAATTCAATATGCTAAAGGCTGAATTGAGCCTATAAATTAGAGGACATTCTTCACCAGACAAAAATAACAACGATATGTTATGGATTGAAATTCTAATGAGTTAGAAAAGAAAATCCTGGTGTGATTCTGGTGTTAGCAAAAGTTTGGTGGATCTTGGAAGAAGATTAAAGTGGGAGGATTCAAGATCAGCAAAGTTATTTTTCCATGAGCTTACACTCCCGGGAATCCGATCATTCAGGGACTTCGCATGGACGATACTAAAGGCCGGACGATTGAACAGCTGCAGAGCATAAATGATTTACCAATTGTTCTTAAGGTAAGTGATATGATCCCTAGATGTTAAGGCATGCTTCAGGATAGGTAGTATGACTTCTTATCTTGAAGATCAAGATATGATCTTGATGATTTTATTTATATGCATAATTTAGATCAAACGATCCTATAGTATAAGGCAAAGATATGATCTTGATGCATGTTAGATAGATTAATATGCAATCTTTAAGTTTCCGTATTGATAATAGTTATCAAATTTTAAAATATGCATGCCTTGGAGGTTATTTCTCCCTACACCTAGGACTTGAAATTCCAACCTCCACGGGGATGACGGCCTCAGAGTCGAATATGAGGCAGAAGGGGGTCTCCCCAGTGGGAGTGCGGGGTGTCATGTGATAGGCCCATAGCACGTTGGGGAGCTCCTCCACCCACCTTCCCTTGAAGTCATCCAGCCGTGTTCTGAGCCCCTGAAGGATGGTGCGGTTTGTTACCTCGGCCGCTGCATTGTTTGTGGATGGCCAACCGAAGTAAACCATTGACGGATGCCCAGCTCAATGCAGAATTCTCTGAAGGGGGCGTTGTCAAACTACTGGCCATTGTCGGTGATAAGGGTGTGGGGTAACCCGAACCGGTAGATAGCAGACTTCTAGATGAAAGACCTCACCTTGCTCTCAGTGATCTTTGCCAGTGTCTCGGCCTCCACCCACTTGGTGAAGTGATCAATGGTGATGAGTAGAAATCTTCGTTGGCCGGAAGCTAGAGGGAATGGTCCTAGGATGTCCATTCCTCATTGGGCAAAGGGCTATGGGGCCGATAAAGAGCTTAACCGGGAGGTCGGCCATCTCTGGATGTTGGCATGTTGCGGATAGCTATCGAACTTCCAGACCAGCTCGGCGGCATCCTCCTTCATCGTGGGCCAGTAGTACCCTTGGCGTAGAGCCTTGTATGCCAGTGCTCTGCCCCTCAGGTGGTTTCTACATATGCCCTCATGGATCTCACGGAGGATGTAGTCAGCGTCCACAGGGCCGACACATTTAAGAAGTGGATAAGAGAAGGACCTTCGGAATAGCCGCCCGTCTAATATCAGGAACTTGGGGGCTCATCGCTTGAGCAATTTGGCCTCTGCAGGGTCTTTGGGGAGAGTGCCATTGTTGAGGTATTGTACATAGGCCTCCATCCACGTGGGCTCTTGGTCAATCGGTAGGACCTCCTCCACGGCATCGATGCTCAAGTTCTCCAAGTGCTCCACATCTATCCTTCCTAGGGCCCCGTCGGCCGAGGTAGCTAGACAGGATAGCGCGTCAGCTCTGGCATTCTTGCCCCTGGGGATATAGCTGATGCTGAAGTGAGTGAAAAGTGAGGCTTGTTATCGGACCTTACCCATATAATGGAACATGGTGATGTCCCGGGCTTCATACTCCCCAGCGATCTAGCTGGAGATGAGTTTGGAGTTAGTGAAGGCTCTGAGGTGCTTTGCTTTGAGCTCCCGAGCAAGTCTCATTTCGGCCAGCAGTGCCTTGTACTCAGCTTGGTTGTTGATAGCGGGGAAAAGGAACCGAAGGGCATATTCAACTACCGTCCCCTTGGGATTAGCGAGTATGAGGCCTGCTCCATTTCCCTAGGAATTTGATGCACCGTCTACATGGAGAATCCATTCCTCCTCTGTCATCTCAAAAGGGGTGACCGATGATGCTACGCCAAGCTCTTTCGGCTGCTTCTCGGCCCAAGTGCACTCGACCAGAAAGTCCGCCAAGACTTGGGACTTCATGGCCGATCTTGGTTGGAATGACAGGTCAAATTTCTCCAGCTTGACCGCCCTCTTTGCCAACCGACCGAAGGTGTCGGGACGAGACAGGATCGCCTTCAGCGACTAGTTTGAGAGCACCATGATCGGATGGGCTTGGAAGTAGGGTCTGACACGTTGAGCAGAGACTATTAATGCAAAAATAATTTTTTCGGTCTTGGAATATATGGTCTCTGCGTCGTGAAGCACTTTGCTTGTGTAGTAGATTGGTCTCTGTGCCCCATCGGAGTCCATGCGGATAAGGACCGAGCTAACGGCCTCTTGGGTGGCAACAAGGTACAGGAAAAGGTCTTCTCCCTCCTACGGCTTCGACAGCAATGATGGGGTCGATAGGAACTCCTTCAGTCCTTTGAAAGCCTTTTGGCACTCTTCCGTTCAATCGAAGCCGTTTTGCCTTCTACAATGCCCTGAAGAAAGGCAGGCACTGCTTGACTGACCTCGATAGGAAATGACTCAAGGCCGTCACCCTGTCGGTCAAGCGTTGTACGTTCTTCTTGCTGGCCGGAGGTCTCATATCGAGGATGGCATGGATCTTATCTGGGTTTGCCTCGATTCCTTGCTGGGTCACCAGGAAGCCCAAGAACTTACCCGCCGTAACCCCGAAGGCACACTTGCAGGGGTTTAGTCTCATCTGGTACCGACGGTGGTTACCGAAGGTTTTCGCTAGGTCAACAACGTGGTCATCGGTGCGGATGCTTTTAGTCAGCATATCATCCATGTATACCTCCATGTTGCACCCGATCTGGTCCTTGAAGACCTTGTTCATCAGCCTTTGGTATGTGGCTCTTGCATTCTTTAGTCCAAAAGGCATTACCTTGTAGCAGTAGATGCCCTTCTCGGTCACAAAGGAAGTGACCTCCTAATCCGTCGGGTCCATCCTGTGGTTATACCCCGAGAAGGCATCCATGAAGCTAAGGGTCTCGTGGCTGGATGTGGCATCCACCAACTGGTCGATCCTGGATAGTGGAAAGCTATTCTTGGGACATGCCTTATTGAGATCAGTGAAGTCCACGCACATCCTTTAGTTTCCATAGCCTTGTGGACCATTACCACATTCGCCAGCTAGTCTAGATAATGCACCTCCCGGATGTGGCCCGCGACAATCAGCTTTCTGACCTCCTCATTGATGGCCTTTTGCCGCTCGAAGGTAAAGCTTCTCTTCTTCTGTCAGATTGGTCGATACTGCGTGTTGATGCTGAATTTCTGAGTGATCACCTCTGGTGGTATACCCAGCATGTTGGACACCGACCAAGCAAAGACATCCATGTTGGCCCGAAGGAAAGTGAGGAGTCGATCTCTTGCCTCCTCGGGGAGAAGTGCCCCAACTCGGACCGTCCTCATCTGATCCTCCCCCAGCGAAAATGCCAATAGGTGCTTGACAGGCTCCCCCCTCCTTTTGGCCTCCCTATGATCCAGCGATTCTGGCGCTGGAGGAGCGACTATGGCCTGCGGACTAGAGGCATGGTAACAGAACGAGACCAAGCTCCTCTCCATGCATCTCCTCGATTCTAGCATCAGTAGGGAACCTGATCAGTAGTCGCTTGGCAGAAATGATGGCGTCCAAGAGATTCAAACCAGGTCGTCCGAGGATAGCATTGTAAGCTAGGGGAACTCGGACGATCAGGAACTTGATGAGGACTGTGCTCTGGCACGGCAATGTCCCAGCTGTTACTGGGAGGGTAATCTCTCCCTCCACCCTTATAGAGTTTTCAGTAAAGCCCATCAGGGGTGTGGTCATGGGCCAAAGAGAATTGAGAGACAAGATAGATCATTCAAACAAAAGCATCATAACTAAGGACATCGACCAAGCTTCCACTATCAACTAGAATTCTTTTTACAGGATGCTTCACGATCATCATAGACACGACGCACTGTCATCATTAGGATTATCAACCCTCTCTAGGTTCCCTTCTGAGAAAGGGATTACAGTATCTACCCCCTCAACCCCTCGTGGCCTTTTTGCCATGCCGCCCACCCCCCAAGAAATCATGATCACCATGCTCTCGGTCGGAGTATTGTTAATGCCGACCTGGGCAGACGGGGGCGCCGATGGGCCTGGCACTGCCAGGTTCCCTCTCTGGACAAAATTGCTGAGGTACCCCTGCTGGATGAGGTTCTCGATCGCTTTCTTCAGTTGGTGGCAGTCTTCTGTGTCGTGGCCGTGGTCACGATGGAAGTGGCAGTAGAGGTTCTTGTTGCAGGGAGCTCCTGGTTTAGAGGAGCAGGGCGCTGAAGAAACGACTCACCCTTGATATCCATTAAGATGTGGGATATCGGGGTGAGCAGGGGAGTGAAGGGCCCCTCTCTCGGGGCGAGGGCCCACGGTCGATTATCTAGTCGATGGGGTGGCTCAGGCCTCCTGGGATGAGGCTTGTCAGGCTCCGGACGAGCTTGCCTCTTGCTGGACCCTCCATCGGCCTCTCTCCGCAAGGAGTCTGCTTTGTCAGCGCGGATGTACTTCTATGCCCGGATCAGCAATTCAGCGCAAGAGCTCGAGGGCTTCTTGTCGAGAGAGTAGGCGAAGCGGGAAGGACGGAGTCCTCGCTTCAAGGCCAGAGTGGCCACAGAGTTGTCGAGGTTGTAGACCTCAAGGGAAATTTCCTTGAATCGAGCGATGAAGTCTCTTAGTGACTCGCTGCCCTTCTGCTGGACAGAGAATAGGCTGTCGGCCACCTGTGGGATCTTTTGCCATGCATCAAAATGTGCCAAAATGCCCTCTTCAGCTACCGAAAGGAGTTGATTCTCCGGGGTAGCAACCAGGAATACCATGCTTGGGCAGCCTTTTGAAGGGTGGCTGGAAAGGTGATGCAGAGGAGGGAATCGATCGCTCTCTGGACCTGCATGAGGGCCTTGTAGCTCTCTAGATGGTTCAAGGGGTCCATGGTTCCATCGTATGGGTCTAGTTGTGGGAGGCAGAATCGAGTCAATATTGGCTCCTCCATAATGCGGCGAGACAGTGGAGGACGAATGTCGTAGTCCATATCATGCTTATTGGTGATCTTGCGGCTGAGCTCATCTAGCCGCTGGTTGTACTCCTCGAGCCATCGCTTGGCTTGACGAGCGATCCGACCGTCAAAGGACCCCTCCCGAGAAGATTCTGAAGACAAGGAGGGATGGTGTCAATGGTGATGCGCCCGCTCGGTTTCCCTCCCGTGCCACCACTTGCAGGAGTCATCAGAGTGGTGGGAGGGGGACCGAAGTCTCTTAGAGGCCTCCCGATGATAACGCCAGGATGAGGTGTGACGGCGGTAAGCCCCCCTCTGGGGAGATCTCCCGCGAGTTGACTGCTGACTAGGCTGGTCCACCTCCACGCCTAGTGAAGGTGGCATTGGATGCGGCTGTGCTGCTGTAGGTTGTTGTTGTAGCTGGTAAACCACCATCGCAAGCGGTTAGACTTGCAGGGCAAGGGCGGCTATTCGGTCATCCTGGGGTGGTGGTGAAGGAGCCGAGAGGCTGGCCTGGGGAGCAGGGAGACTGGTCTCCCACTGCTCTAGTTCTCGACCATGACCCCCAGCGCGATTGATGGAGATCTCCTGAGCGCGCGTTACCACCATCCTTACTTGGTAGGGAGGTAGAGATATGCTGCTGGCTTTCCCAGGTATTTCGCTTCTCCTAATTTCTCTCCCCTTCCTGGTGCGCCAATCTGTTGCCGCCAAATCGTGTTCCTCGAACATCAGGGTAACCGAGAGCCTCCTCCTCAATGAAGTTCATGCAAGAAAGTCTTCGGGTAACCGTAACCTTCTGTGATCGTGCATTGACCCAGGTACCGTGTGTCGTCCTGAATAGGCAAAACTTACCAGGATTTCTGCCCTCCTGCTCAGACTACAAAAGCAGAAGAAATGATATAAATGTAAGTATTTGCAAATGACTAAATTAGTAATTAAATTATTTATGTTTTCTTACCATATGGCGTCTGTGCTCCTGAATCGAAATGGACCTTGCAGTGTGGCAAGAGAGACCCGTGTCATGACCGGCTTTCTCGGATCGGCGGTTCATGGTGGCTGATACGGACCTCTTTTACCAGGCCTCAGACTATCATACCTGCTGTCAGTCATGCTAAATATCCTCCGGCACATGCGCAGAATGCTCACCCGATCTCCTCCAACGATGAAGCATGTTGGAGTATCGGCATGCTGCAAGAGCATTCCATGCTGCCCTAACGACATCATGGATGGCAGGATCCCACGTAAACTTTTTCTGCATTGAAATAAATAGTTAGTTTAAGAATATATTAAGATTAAGAAATTTTATATCAATGATAAATTGTATTTAATAAGTTTACCTAAAACTCTGAAAAATAAAACTCCCTCATGGCCGCAGATACATGGTGCCAATCGTAGCCAGTGGGATCAGTATGCCTCTGGAATATGGAGCTGATCCGGCTCGATACAGTATGCTGCTCAATAAAGCTGTTAAAAAATGCATGTTTATAAGTAATTGACTTTAAAATATAAACATATATTTACAATTAGTATATACTTACTGCCCATCAGCATCCAGTCGAAGTATGGTGCGGTCGATGTAGGAAGAACTCTCAGAGGTCTGTGCCAATTGGCTATGAGACTCGAATGCTGTAGATCTGAACTGTCCATCTCTAATGCTCATGAAGTGATATGATGCGGCATGGTTACATCCCTGCTCGCTCTGTTCATCGACGAAAGATATATCTCGGCCCGACATACTAAAAATACTAAAGATCCATGTAATATAATTACGAATAATGATTGAATATGTAAACATTTAGCACTTATAAAAATAAATTGAAATTGAATAAACCTCTATGTTTAATTAGTATCATTTGTTTTGTCAAATGTTGGTTCAACATCCGATGTCGTATCGGATTGTGATTCAATGTCATTTCATCGAAAGAAAACCGAACATTTGCATCCTTAATTTCTTGGACATCACCATTTGGATCTCTAACTGATGTTTTAGGAGCCCTTGTGTCATCCTCAATTGCATGCATTTTTATTTTATCCTCTTGAAATGCAGGGCACTTAGTTGATTGACTTGATGAACTCTCATCTAATATGATTGCTGAATGTGGGACGATTTTAGAAACAGTCCACCAATCTCGCTTTTCGTTGTGCAAACTTGGATATCCATAGTAAAACACCTGCTGAGCTTGGGATGCAAGGATGAATGGTTCATATTTCTGCATATTTGGCGATGGTTGACTTCAACTAGATTGTAGTCATTACGAACCCCTTTACCTGCAAGAACTGTTGGATCAAACCAATCGCAACGTACGGTTCATTTTATAGGCCAACCAAGATATTTAACTTCAACCACCCCTACTAACTTTCCATAATAATTCTGCATATTTGCTCTAACACTTTCACACACACCCCCCAATTCTGCGTGCCTCTTGAAGATGTTAGTCGTTCAATTTGAAATTTATACCCATTAACAAAATAGCCAGTAGAGGCTGTTACGGTCTTTAATGGCCATTGCGCTAGACATTTAATGAAAATATTGTCGGTTATGAACCATGGACCGTTTACCTATAAATCAATAAGCTATTCACAACCAATTCAAAAAATAAAAGCCATTATTGCAATTGATTGAGTGATACTACTCACATATTCATAAAACCAGTAAGAGTTCCTCTGTTTCTAACTTTGTCCAATGGCAATTTGACTGATGTTGGGATTCATCTGTCATTGTCTATTACAAAACATCCTTAAGGGATGATAACAATTACAACTTCCGTTAGCAATTAAATAGTTAGGTATATTATAATTTAAAGCCATGAAGTATATACTTACTCAATGTATGGATCGACTTTTCTACCGTTCATTAAGATGTAATAATGTGTTGCATTATACTCTACATCGCTCAAATCTCTTGACTTCTACCTCCCAAATGAATGACCGATACCTTTAAAAACTGATATTCTATTGTCATTAGGTTCTCCTTCGTCCACACATACGTCATCATTATGACCAAGATTTTGGCTCCTCGTGTGGACGTGACTCTCAAAGTAATGAGAGGCAAAAGTTGAAACTTCTTTAACCAAGTGTGCATTGCATACAGAACCTTCAACCCTTGCCTTATTATGCACATTATTTTTTTACTTCTTAAGGCAGTAAAGGTAAGAAATAAAATAAACCAACTTTCTCACAATGAAATAAAATTTAAAAAATCAACATGTACTATTGATTATTAAGATATTTACCTCTCGAAAGGATACATCCAGCGATACTGCACGGGACCAGCTATACTCGCTTCGTATGGCAAGTGAACCGGTAAATGCTCCATTGAGTCAAAAAAACTTAGAGAAAATATTCGCTCCAGCTTGCATAAAATAATTAGAATTTCCTTCTTAAGCCTTGCCATGGATGCAGAAGTAATGACTGCAGCAGATAACTCCTTGAAGAACAAGCTGAGCTCCATCAATGCCTTCTACACATGGTACGAAAGCAACTCATGAAAAGCTATAGGCATAACCATTGCATAAAAATATGGCTGTCATGACTCTTCATGCCAAACAACCTGAGCTTATGCATGTCCATACACCTACTAATATTTGAAGCATAACCATCTGAAAATTTTAACCCTCTAACCCAGTTACATAAAACTTCTTGTGAATTTCTATCAAGAGTGTAACAGGCTTTAGGATAGGTCCCGTCAGCATTCCTCCCCAAATCAGCTCTTCTGTAATTCTGATTAAGTTCTTCTCTCGACTTTGTAGTGTCTTTGATTTTTTTCGGGATGTTTAGCACCGTGTTAAATATGTTATCAAAGAAATTGTTCTCAATGTGCGTAACATCCAAGTTGTGCCGGATGAGATTTGTTCTCCAATACGGCAGATTCCAAAAAATACTCTGCTTCTTCCAGTTGTGTTCTTTACATATATGGCCATTTACTCTATCTGCATTTGCCTCCCAAGCATACATCAATCCTAAATGCTCTATAATATCAAATATATCTGTGCGAGACCTAACCAGTTTCGTGAATTTTGTGACTGCTTTGTTCTTCCGGAAGGCGATCAAGTTTCACCTATAAGGATGATTTAGAGGCAAAAATTTTCTATGATTATCAAACCATGACTGCTTACCACTCTTCTGCAATGCGAATGCATCATAATCATTCATGCTGTAAGAGCACGCCATGCGCCCAGCAGTGCTCCAACCAGATAACATTGCATATGCTGGGAAGTCACTGATTGTTCACATCAAAGCAGCTCTCATAATAAAATTTTGTTTCATAGAAATGTCATCGGCTATGACTCCTATTTCCCACAACATTTTCAATTTGGCCACCAACGGTTGCAAGAAGACATCAATCTTTTCCTTTGGATTTGATGGTCCTGCAACCAAACTGTCAAAAACATTGCAGTATCTTTCATGCACATCCATGGAGGAAGGTTATATATAGTCAGTATCATGGGCCAACATAAATACTGTTGGCTTGCTTGACTAAATGGTTGGAAGCCATCGGTACAAAGACCTAATCTCATATTCCTTATATTTTGACGAAATCAGGATGATTGTCATCAAAATGATTCCAAGCTTTTGAATCTAATGGATGCCTCATTTCATCTTCTTTAGATTCATGTTCAGCATGCCATCTCATATCAGCAGCTGTAACCTTAGATCTGTATAATCTCTGCAGGCGTGGAGTAAGAGGAAAGTAATGCATCCTCTTGTAAGGCATACTTTTCCTCCTACTTGTACTAGCTTTTCCTTCGTCGTTGGTGTACCTTGATTGCCCATAAATCTTACAACATCTCATGTTTGAGTCTTCACCCCAATATATCATACAATTGTTCAAGCAACAATCGATCTTATTAACTAGGAGTCCAAGGCTATGCAACAACTTCTTCGTTGAGTAAAAACTGTTTGTTACAACATTATCATTTGGCAAAACTTCCTTCATTAATCCAGCTACAGCATTGAATTCCTTTTCTGATAATCGATGTTCTCCCTTAATATTCAACAACCGAGCAGCCATAGACAATTGGGAATAATTCTCACAACCAGGATACAATTCTTGATTTATAGCACGCAGCATATCATAAAATTGTTGTGCATCTGGATTTGATCTTCCATAAATGTATTCTGATTGAATTCATTGCCCAATGCATTCATCACCATTTCTTCATATCTGTTTAAATTCACACATGGTTCATTAATGGGAATTAAAACTTGTTGGCTTGTGACAACTGTACCCATTTCCTTTGTTTCACCATGATAGTACCAAACATTGTAATCTGGAACAAACCCCTTTTTACACAAATGCACCTTCACATTTTCAACATCCCTGTATGCTTTATTCTGACACCTGTATAAGTTGCAGCGGCTCCTAATCCTAGGCCCATCCATCCATTTAGATTGGCTACATGCAAATCCAATAAATTCTTCCAATCCACTCAAAAAATCTGAATTAAGCAAGCCATCTTTTAACCTTGCATACATCCACGAGCGAGGCCCGCTCATTTTTGACCAACTTATACAATTTTCTAGTAAACCATTAAAGAAAACCACAACATAAAACTATATTAGTATTAATAATTATATAACTAAATTATTTATTTTACACATCTAGGTAAGTAATAACTATTTAAATAATTTATAATAATAAATCAATTTTATTTTTAATGATTGCAACCAATTGATTAGGACAGGCCCTGCTAAGGTCCCTACCCTACAAGGCCATCCCACATGGAGTTCGTGAGACTTCACAAGTATGCAAGTGTTGGCCCAGATGACAACCCAAGAGGGGGGGGGTGAATTGGGTTCTTTAAAAAAAAATTTAAACCTTTTGAAATATTTGTTTGCTTAGTGTGAGTGAAAGTGAATGCAGATGCAAAAACAAAATACAATCAATAAGATAGAGATAGAGATAAAGGAGACACGGCAAATACAAAGATTTTATAGTGGTTCGGTGTATCCAACACCTACGTCCACTCCCAAGTTCACTTGGGTCCACACTATAATCTTCCTTGATTACAGCCGAGTTGTTTTACAAGCTCACAACTCAAACTTGTTGTTTTCCCGGGATCACAACAAACCCAGTCGGTTTTTCGGGCTCACCAGCACAAAAACCCTAACACAAGCTATACCAAGCTTGTACCGAGGTAAGACTACCTCCACTAGTTCAATCCCCCAGATTGAACTAGACACAAACAAAGAAATATTGTTTTTCAAGTACACAGCTCCTCAATGAGCAAATAATCAAGTAAATGAACAAGGTTTAGAAAAGCCTGATTTGTAGTTGGTTGGCTTTTGAGCTTTTCGTCTTTTCTTCTTTTTTTCTTCTCCTTGCTAGATTGAATCAAGCCTCAGCTCCGATTCTTCACAGTTGAAGCAGTTGAGAAGGATTGAAAAGCAAGAAACTGATCCTCTTTCTCCAATTTGGAAAATCCACCAAAACTTTGATTTGAATGCCTTGGATTCCTCTGAGCTTTTTGGAGTGGAGTGGATTTGAGCTAGAAGGTTTTTTCTCTTGAGATTCAGGCTCTCTCTTTTTTGGATTTTTGAATTGGGATTTCTCTATTTCCATTTTTCTTCTTTGTTTTTCCGTTCTTGTTTTTGAATGATAGTCTTCCCTTTTTATAGATTTCTTTCAAACCATTTTTGGAAGAAACTATCCGTTGGAGTGTACCTTGCAACAAAATATATCCGTTAGAATAAAGTAAAATAGAAATATTACCGTTAGAGCTGATCTGGCAATTTGATTTTTCATTCCAGGTGGGTTGGAGTCGACTCTAACTTTTCTGGAGTCGGCTCTAACTCGAAACACTTTAATCCGTTAATTCTGGAGTCATCTCTGACTTTTCTAGGGTCAACAAGAAACTTTTCTGGAGTCGACTCTAACAGACCCGGAGTCGACTCTAAGTCGGGGCCAGAAAAATCAACGTCCTGTCTTTTCTATTGGAGTCAGCTCTAACAGTCTCGGAGTCGACTCTAACTTCCGTGCCAGATACTGGAGTCGGCTCTGTGATTCTCGGAGTCGACTCTAATGTCTACAATCTTACCTAGACATTAGATTCGATCCAGAATAAGATTTAACTCCTGATTTTGATCATTCAATCGACTTATAATCTAAAAAACTTAATCAAATCATTAGAGCCTTCAATTGTTATACTCAAATAGTTTTGTTAATCATCAAAATCATCAATTGGGTCAACAGAGAGTGTCCTAAATTAATTCCACTTTCACTTCATATCTAAAAGGTAAGGCCCTATCCCATTCAAGATTATTTTCTGTGATATGTTATTCTGCTATTAATTATCATCGTTTACATTGAAATTTTAGCAGTATTTTCCCATATGTTCTCCTAAATATATGGCATTATGCCACACTAGGAGGACGTATGAGGAAATACAAACTGCAATCTCAACCGACGATAACTAAAAGCAGACTAACATATCGCAAAAAATAATCTTAAACTGTCCATTAGGATAATTTGAGAATTTGTAAGACTAAGTCTTGCAAATTCTCAAATGGGTCTAAAGGTTTTAGTCCTGTGAGAAATTATATTCAATTCCAAAAACAATTGAACTTATGCTTGTGAAAAAGTTTTCTTGACTATTATACATATTTTGATTGTGGTCTATAGTCACTAACTTCTAAAACTAATATTATGTCAAAGATAATAACCTTAATCCAATATTTATGCATAGTATTATCTAATAATACTATAGTTTCAATATTGGACAGGTTGGACTGAAAATTTTCATAACACATCAACTGTGGCACATCTATTAAAGCCATACATAATCTCATTACTAAAAAATATATCCCAATATATAATGTTCTTGTAACTTAAATCAAAGTCAAAGTCATAATCATTTCATAACAAAAATAATATGCAACAATATATGTAAGATGTTTACCAGTAAACTACCATACATAGTTTAACATGCTGAGAAATTCAACCATAATTATATAAAAACCACTAATCAATCATGACTTAATTAATTTAATAAAAAAGCACTAACTAATCATCTAGCAATTTATTTAATTAATTTACTATCAGAATCACTAATTAGCAAATATTACAATGATGTTATATTGCAATCATTATTTATTAGAATACCATAATTATTATATTATATTATACTATTAAACTAATATATGTTAATATATATTATAAATGATATTATTAATATTATGACATAATATAATTATTATGTAATAATTATATTATAATTACTACATAATATATTTTTTTGGGCCCGTGATTGGGTTTTTTTTTTTGCCCGTGGCTTGGCCACGGGATGTGGCTAGGCCTCGGAGAGGGGTAGGGGGAGGAGGGCTGGGTGGTTGGGTTTTTTTTTTTTTTTTGCCTGTGGCCTGGCCACGGGGTGTGGCCAGGCCATGGTCGAGGCCAAGGCCGCGACCGACCATGGAGAGGGTAGGGGGATGGGGGTCTGGGTGGAGGGGGGATTTTTTGGCTGTGGCCTGGCCATGGACCGTGCCACGACTATGGCTAGGCAACGGCCGTGGCCAGCGATAGGGGGAGGGGGGGAGATTTTTTAAACCTTTTTTTTTTTTGGCATGGCGTGGCCTGGCCATGGACGGATTTTTTAAACCTTTTTTCTTTTGGCCTGGCCACGGCCGGCCGCCAAGCGGCCACGGCCGCAGCGAGGACGGCCACGGCCAAGGCCGTGGCCGGCCACGACATGGAGAGGGGGCTGGGGGGGTGGGCGATAATTTTAATTTTAATTTTTTTGCCCTTGGCCGGCGACGATAGGGGAGGGGGCTGGGGGGTAATGTTAATTTTTTTTTTTTTGCCTGGCCGTGGCCTGGCCACGGACTGTGGCCTGGCTGTGGCCTGGCCACGGACTGTGGCCAAGCCACGATCAGTTGCCAGCCGGCCAGGGCCACAGCCGTGGTCGGAGATGATAGCGGGAGGGGGGAAGGGGGCTGGGGGGTTCTGTTTCAATTTTTTTTTGCCCTTGCTGTGGCCGTGGCCGTGGCCATGGCCGGTGAGTGCGGGCACGGCCCCAGCCGTGGTCGGCGAGAGGGGAGGGGGAGGGGGGGAAGGGGGGGTTTTAATTTTTTTTTTCTTTGGACATGGCCTGGCCATGGACTGTGGCTAGGCCACAACTGGCCACGGCCATGGCGGCGAGCGCGGGCACGGCCTCGACCGTGGCCGGTGAGAGGGCCGGGGAGGGGGGGAAGGGGGGTTTAATTTTTTTTTCTTGGCCGTGACCAGGCCATGGACTATGGCCAGGCCATGGCCAGCCGCCAGCCGGCCGCGACCGTGGCTGGCGAGCGAGGGCACAGCCCTAGCCGTGGCCAGCGAGAGGGGAGGGGGAGCGGGGGGAGGGGAAGGGGGCGTTTACTTGAAGGGGGGGTCGCCGGCGAGGAGGGCGGGTGCCGAAGGGACGCCGGAGTGCCGCCGGAGTTGGGGAAGAGGGAGGGAGAGGCGCAGCCGGGTAGGGGAGAAACTAGGTAGGAAAAGAGAGGAGTTAGGGCTTGGGGGGTTTATATATTAGCATTAGCAATGCAATAAATGCGCTAATTAGCGACGCAATTAATGCGTCGCTAATTTGGCGCCTAAACCCCGGTTTGGCGGGAATTTAGGACACATGAATATGCGTCACTAAATGCGTCATTATTTAGCGATGCATTAAATATACGTCGCTACTATTTAGCGATGCATTAAATATGAATATTAATATTTTATAATATTAATTTTATTTAGTATTATTATAATGTATTATATTTAATATTATATAGTGATAATTTTATATATTGATATATTGTAATCTATGCCGCTTGTTTCGCTAGAGTCCGGGGTGACATGGCTGGCCGCGATGTTACATGTTCGCTTCCTTCGGGAACCTTTCGTGGGTGGCACTGCTGCCTCTTTCTCCCCTCTGCTGCCCTCGGTGGTGCTTCGATCTCTTGTCGTGGGTTACCTCCCTGGTGGCCGATCGGGAGGTCGGGCTTGACCTTGTGCCGCTCCTGTCTACCCCTGAAATCCAAAGACGGGTAGGGGCCTACCATAGTGGTGACGGGTGACAGAGAATTAGGGTTCGATTCAAGAGAGGGAGCCTGAGAAACGGCTACCACAACTAAGTAAGGCAGCAGGCGTGCAAATTACCCAATCCTAACACGGGGAGGTAGCGACAATAAATAACAATACCGGTCGGCTCTTTGAGTTTGGTAATTGGATTGAGTACAATCTAAATCCCTTAACAAGGATCCATTGCAGAGCAAGTCTAGTGCCAGCAGCCGAGGTAATTCCAGCTCCAATAGTGTATATTGGAGTTGTTGCAGTTAAAAAGCTCGTAGTTGGACATTGGGATTTTTTTCGATCGGTCAGCCTCACAGAACGGTATGCACCGGTGGCACCACAGTGTGCCCGGGTGGCCAACTACAAGGTCCTATCTGGGACCGACGCTATCTTTAGTTCAATCCACGCCTTTGTGTTAAGAATGCAGCCTAAACCCTAAACCAATGATAACCCCTAAAACCCTAAAACCCAAAACCCTAAAACCTAATACCCTAATCCTAAAACCCTAAACCCCTAATTAAACCCTAAACCCTAAACCCCTAAAACCCTAAAACCCTAAACCCTAAACCCTAAACCCCTAATATAAACCCATGAAACCCTTAATCCCTGAACCGTGAATCCCTGAACCCTTAAACCCTGAACCCCTGAACCCTTAAACCCTAAAACCCTAGTGACACATGCTAATGCATCCTAGCGACAATTAAAATCGTTGCTAAATAGCGACGCATTTCATTATTTAGGGATGCAATTTTGCATCGCTAAATTTTAACGCGTCGCTGTGTTGAGAAATTTGGGAGATTGTAATTATTTAATTACCCCAACCTTATTGATTTTGATGATTTCCAAAAGCCATGAGTATTTTAAAGGAAATAATGAGTTTATTATCAAAAACCTTGAGCTTATTCAAAATGAAAGCAATGGACTCTCAATGTTTAAATTCACTGAGTTTTGAATCAATTTGAAAAAGAAGTTTCAAGCTCTATATTTAAGATTTCAAAAAGAAATTTTTACATGTTATATTTCAATCAATGATTTCTTGAAACATGTCTTGAATTCATGCTTAATGTCATATTTATTGTATTCAAGTCAAAATATCATTTAAAATTATTCTGGGACGAATTTCAAAGTCAATCAGAAAAATTTCTGATTTTTGATACGTTCCGGAGCCGACTCTAGAGTTTCAGAGTCGACTCCAGTAAGTAACAGAGATTTCTGATTTTCTCGAGTCGACCCTTGGATTTCAAGAGTCGACCCCTGACTCTGTGCGAGCCGACTCCTGGACTGTGTGAGCCGACTCCGCTCAAACAACAGAAAGCATATTTTTTAAGCGCTTCTCGAGTCGACTCCCCATTTTCTTCGAGTCGACCCCCGACTGTTGGGAGTCGACACTTTGGTTCTTCGCGAGTCGACCCTCTAACATTTTAAATGTTTCTATTTTTAGTAATCGACTTCGAGCCGACTCCCACAGTGCTCGAGTCGACTCCACGAAATTCTGGGCGTAATTTTTCACGATGACACGTCACTCCAACGGTAATATTTTCAAATAACGGCTATATTTCTGTGTTTCTAACGGATATATTTTTGCAGAATCTATAAATAGAGGAGCTCTTTTCAAATCAAAAACAACAATAGAGTGGTGAAAAAGAGAGAAAAGAAAATCTTTCAAAAAGAGGGAAAAACAGAGCTTCATTGGAAAAATCATTTGAGTCAAGAAAAGAGATTCAAAAGGAGTGAAATCAAAGAGAGAGATTCGTGTGCTCCAGATCTACAATCTACAAAAGTTCAAGAGGAGATCCCAAAGCAACCAAGAGCAAAATCAAGATCTTCCAACCTAGAAGAAAAAGAAGAAAAGCTTCAACCAACATCCAAAAGCCCCAAAGCTAGGAGAATCTGTGCTGAGGCCTGATTCCACACTTCAAAGGAGTTGGAGAAGAGAAGCAAAGAAGCCAAGCCTGCATTCAAGCTTATTTAATCAGGCTTTTCTAAACCTAAGTTTTATTTTGATTATTCTGCTCTAGAGGAGCTGTTTGTATTAAACTCTAATTTATTTTCTTGTGTACTGATTCAATCAGTGGATTGAATCAGTGGAGGTAGTTGTACCTCGTTGTAAGCTTGGGATAGCTTACGTTTTGGGTTCGTTGTGATCCCGTTAAAAACAACGAGTTGGGTTTTGTGCTGGTGAGCCCGTGAAAAACCGGCTGGGTTCGTTGTGATCCCGGGAAAACAACAAGTTTGAGTTGTGAGCTTGTAAAACAACTCGGCTGTAATCTAGGGAGATTATAGTGTGGACCCAAGTGAATCTTGGGAGTGGACGTAGGTGCTGGTTGCACCGAACCACTATAAAACTTGTGTTTGCCGTGCTCATTTGTCTCTCACTCTATCTCTCTTATATTTCTGTTTGTGCATTGCTTATAAGTTAATTTCTCTCACTTGCACATCTTGAGTTAATTTGTTTAAAACATTTCAAAAAGTCTTAAATTTTTAAGAACCCAATTCACCCCCCCCCCTCTTGGGTTGCCATCTGGGCCAACAATTGGTATCAGAGCAAGTGCTCATTTAGAATTTGATCTCACGATCAAGGGCTAAAGATCCTTATGGCAACACAAAGTGGTTCATGTTTTGCTGAAGGTCATTCTACGAATAGACCTCCTTTATTTAATGGAACCAACTATTCATATTGGAAAGCTAGAATGAGAATATTCATTCAAGCTTCTGACTATGAATTGTGGGGAGTAATAATGAATGGACCTAGTACACCCACACACGTAGTTGATGGCACTATTGTTCCTAAGCCCGAAAGGGATTGGAATGATAATGATAGGAGAATGGCACAATTAAATGCTAAAGCCATTAACATTTTGTATTGTTCCTTAGATTCTAATGAATTCAACCGAATCTCAACATGTAATTCCGCAAAAGAAATTTGGGATAGGTTGGAAATAACACATGAAGGAACAAGTCAAGTAAAAGAATCAAAGATAAATATTTTGGTTCATAAATATGAATTATTTACCATGGAACAAAATGAAACCATCACATGCATGTTCACTAGATTCACTGATATTGTGAATGGTTTGAAAAGTCTTGGAAAAGTATATACTAACTCTGAGCTTGTTCGCAAAATTCTTAGGTCACTTCCAAGGACTTGGGAAGCCAAGGTGACAGCCATACAAGAAGCCAAAGATCTGAACATCCTACCATTGGAAGAGCTTCTTGGTTCGCTAATGACTCATGAGCTTCAAGTTAAACAACATGTCAATGAGGATGAGTCAAGAAAGAAGAAGACCATCGCCCTCAAAGCTGCAAAAGGAAGTAGCAGCAGCGATGATGAAGAGGATGATGATGATGAGACAGCCCTCCTTGCAAGGAAATTCAAGAAGTTTATGCAAAGAAGGAGGCCCTTCCACAAGAAGAGATTTGGATCAAAAATGGAAGGAGAAAAAGAAAAGGATAAGAAAAAGGAAAAGGACAAGGAAAAAGAGAAAGAGCCCTTAGTATGTTATGAATGTAAAAAGCCAGGGCATTTTAGATATGACTGTCCTTTACTTAAGAAGGCCTATAAGAAAAAGAAAAAGGCCTACATGGCAACTTGGACTGACAGTGAAGAGTCTTCTTCCGAAGAAGAAGAACAAAAAGAAGTTGCAAATGTTTGCTTTATGGCGGACGACAACGAAGAGGTAAGTACCGAAACCCCCGATGATGAATTTACTTTTGATGAAATGTTTGAAGCATTTAATGAATTGATGATTGATTTCAAGGCTTTGAAAAAGAAACACAAATCTTTGAAAACTGAAAACTTAAATTTAATTAATGAGAAAAATGAGTTAAATCTTGTAGTTAAAGATTTAAAAGATAAAAAGGAAACACTTTTTAATGAAAAGAATGATTTTGCTCATAAGATTGATTTGATTAAATCTGAGAATGAAAATCTAATTAAAGAGAAAGAATCAATCTCTAATGAAAATGATTTTCTAAAGAAAGATGTTAAAAAGTATAAAGACATTGTTGAGAAATTTACTCTAAGCTCAACTAAACTAAATATGATTTTAGATAGTCAAAAAGCAGTTTTTGACAAAGCAGGTTTAGGGTATAACACATTTAGAAAACAAAAATCATTGAAAAATATTTTTGTAAAAGCTAACCAAAGTAATATTACTTGTTTTAAATGTAATCAAAAAGGACATAAATCTTTTGAGTGCAAAACAATAAGTAATAATGAAAAATTAAACACTAAAGGAAAGAAAATTTGGGTTCCGAAAGGAACAATTTTTATTGCTACTAACCATGAAGGACCCAAGAAAGCTTGGGTACCTAAACATAAAGTTTAAATTATGTTGCAGGAATGTCTTGTAGCCAAAAGATCAAAAAGAAAGTGGTACCTTGATAGTGGCTGCTCAAGACATATGACGGGTGACAAAGATGAATTCATCACCCTGGAAGAAAAGAAAGGTGGAGTTGTTACGTTTGGCGATAATGGTAAAGGTCAAATTATGGGCCTTGGTAAAGTTCGTATAACTCCATCTACATTTATTGATAATGTACTTTATGTTGATGGTTTGAAGCATAATCTAATTAGTATAAGCCAATTATGTGATAAAAACTTTAATGTTTCATTTAAATCTTCAATATGCACTGTAACTAATTCTATTGATAATAGCATTGTATTTACTGGTTATAGACATGGCAATGTTTACTTGGTTGATCTAGAAAAATTATCTTTGAGTGATCATTGCTTGATTGCTGACAATGCTAATATAAATGAAATTAGTTGGTTGTGGCATCGTAGATTAGGTCATGCAAGCACACACCTTATTTCAAAATTAATTAAAATGGATTTAGTTAAAGGCTTACCTAAACTAGATTTTGAAAACAACAAAATATGTGATGCATGTCAATTTGGAAAACAAACAAGAAGTTCTTTCAAATCTAAAAATGTTGTTTCAACTTCTAGGCCATTAGAGCTACTTCACATGGACCTTTTTGGACCAACTAGAACCACAAGTCTAGGAGGAAAGAAATATGGTCTAGTGATTGTAGATGATTATTCTAGATATACTTGGGTACTGTTTTTAGCTCACAAAGATGAGACTTTCTCGATATTCCTGAAATTCTTCAAGAAAGTCACAAATGAGAAAAACACTACCATAGTATCTCTAAGAAGTGATCATGGAACTGAATTTGAAAATCACTTATTTGAAAGTTTCTGCACTGAAAATGGTATTAATCATAATTTTTCAGCCCCTAGGACTCCACAGCAAAATGGTGTAGTTGAAAGGAAAAATAGGACTCTAGAAGACATGGCCCGTACCATGCTATGTGAAAGTAACCTCCAAATACTTTTGGGCGGAAGCTATTAACACAGCATGCTACATCTTAAATCGAGCCCTAATAAGACCAATCTTAAAGAAAACACCTTATGAATTATGGAATGAAAGAAAACCCAATATAAAATACTTTCATGCATTTGGATGTAAATGTTTTATTCATAATAATGGTAAAAATAATTTAGGAAAATTTGATGCTAAATCTGATGAAGGAATCTTTTAGGATATTCAACAACTAGTAAAGCTTATAGAGTATTTAACAAGAAAACCTTAGTAGTTGAAGAATCCATTCATATAGTTTTCGATGAGTCTTTAGCATCTAGTTCTGAAAAGCTTGATGATGAGGAAGATACAAACATAATTGAAAAAGATCTTGAAAAATTAATATTGAAGTATCTTCAGATCATGAACAAGAAGCTAAAGATGATGATTCACATAAGGACGATGATATTAATTGATCATAATGATATAGATCTTCCAGAGATGGAGATATGCTCATAGTCATCCCAAGGAATTGATTATAGGTGATCCATCTCAAGGAATAAGAACTAGATCATATATGAGAAATATTAGTAATCATCTTGCATTTGTATCACAAATTGAACCTAAAACTATTGAAGAAGCTGAAAAAGATAATAATTGGATGTTAGCAATGCAAGAAGAATTAAATCAATTCACTAGAAATAATGTATGGACATTAGTGGAAAGACCTAAAAATCATTCAGTAATAGGATCAAAATGGGTTTTTAGAAATAAACTAGATGAAAATGGCATAGTAATTAGAAACAAAGCTAGATTAGTTGCAAAAGGATATAATCAAGAGGAAGGTATTGATTTTGATGAAACCTTTGCACCAGTAGCTAGATTAGAAGCCATTAGACTTTTACTTGCATTTGCATGTCATATGAATTTTAACTTATTTCAAATGGATGTTAAAAGCGCATTTTTAAATGGTTTTATAAATGAAGAAGTTTATGTTGAACAACCACCAGGTTTTGAAGATCACGAATTTTCAAATCACGTCTTTAAATTGCACAAAGCTTTATATGGTTTGAAACAAGCACCTAGAGCTTGGTATGATAGGCTAAGTAAATTTTTAATTGAAAATGATTTCACAAGAGGAAATGTAGATAAAACATTATTTTTGAAAAGAAAAAGTAAAGATTTACTTGTAGTACAAATATACGTTGATGACATTATTTTTGGTGCTACTGACAATATTCTATGTCAAGATTTTGCCAAGTTAATGCAGGGCGAATTTGAAATGAGCATGATGGGAGAACTCAACTTCTTCCTTGGACTCCAAATCAAACAAAGCAAAGAGGGAATCTTCATCAACCAAACAAAATACACAAGAGAAATCCTAAAGAAGTTTGGTATGGAATCAATTAAACCCCTCGGAACACCAATGAGTCCTTCATGCAAGCTGGACAAAGATGAAGAAGGTAAGAAGGTTGACCAGAAATATTATCGAGGTATAATCGGATCCCTACTTTACTTAACTGCTAGTAGACCAGACATAATGTTTGCTGTTTGCTTATGTGCTAGATTTCAGTCAGAACCTAAAGAATCACATTTAATTGCTGTTAAAAGAATACTAAGATATGTAAGTGGAACAAAAAATGTAGGTTTATGGTATTCTAGAGACTCCACATTAAATCTGATTGCTTACACTGATTCTGATTATGCTGGATGTAAGTTAGATAGAAAAAGCACAAGTGGTGCATGCCAATTCTTAGGAAGTAACTTAATCTCATGGTTTAGCAAAAAGCAAAATTCAGTTGCATTATCAACTACTGAAGCTGAATATGTAGCGGCTGGAAGTTGCTGTGCGCAAATCCTATGGATTAAGCGACAACTTGAAGACTATGGTATCACACTTAATAAGACACCCATAAAATGTGATAATACAAGCGCAATCAATTTAACTAAAAATCCAATTCAACATTCAAGGACAAAACACATAGAAATTAGATATCACTTTATAAGAGAACATGTAACTAATGAAGAAATTTGTCTTGAATATGTTAACACTGAAGAACAATTAGCTGATATTTTTACAAAACCTTTAAGCGAAGAAAGATTTTGTTATCTTAGAGGAGAATTAGGGATTTGTGATCCTTTGGAATAGATTTTGAAACCCCTAAGGAAATGTATCTAGAGTTCTTTCAATTTCTCAAAATCTTAAGGAAATTTTATCTAGAACTCATATCAATTTGATCTCTCAAAATCCATGATTTTTAATCACACTCAAAGATCAAATTCCGGACTCATTTCAGATTCTCTGAATCTTTATTTTTTTTCTCTGAAATGGTCTCGGAGCCGACTCGGACAGTATCGGAGTCGACCCCTGTTTCTGTTGAAACTCGGGAGCCGACCCCCGCTCTGCGCGAGTCGACTCGATTTCGGGTCCGTGCTCTGTGACTACTCGGGAGCCGACTCCACGCTTTGCGCGAGTCGACTCGACGTGGTCCCAGTTTGATTATCTAGGGCACGAGTCGACCCCACGGACATTTCAATCATTTCTAATCATTCCAAACTCTTTCCAAAGCTTTCCCAAACCTTCCAAAACTCCAAAAACCTCTGATTATTCACTCCATCTAGATCTATGGCACCTAAAACTCGTGGAGCTAGCAGTAGTGGCGCCGGATTGAAGAGGAAACGGACCGTTCGACGACCCGTCGCGAGCCGTCTCCGGATTCGTCTTCTACCCTTCTCCGAGTGGTTCTCCTGTTCCAGCTACCACTCTTCAGGTAGATCACCTTGCCAGTAGAGTTGTTACAACCGGTAGGAAAGGTGGACTTTGAGTTATTTGAAATGAGGTTTTATAATTGGGAGACAGTTGATTGAGATGGGACTTGAGAAATATGTTCACTAGATTGTCCCACATATCCTGCATTAGTTAAGGAATTTTACTCAAATTTGACTAGAGGTGATGATGGATTAGTTAGTGTGGTGAGAGGCATTGGATTGAATATCACCGCCACTATTTTATCCAGACTGTTAGATTTGCCCCTATCTGGACCATCCACCTATGCCCCGGAGGATAGATCACCTGCCCTCACAAGATTGTTGAACAGAAATTTTGAGGGTTTTGAAGAAGTTTTTGCAAACCAGTTGCCTTTGGAGCTGAGGTTACTTCACAATATCTGCAGTAGAATTTTGTTCCCTAAGACTGGCAGATTTGATTATGTTCTGAGAGGGATATTTTTTATGGATGCTGTTGTGACTGGAAGCCTATTAATTTGCCTCGGATGATCATTTGGTACATTGCTGATTGTGGAGGGAAGAAGAAGTCCAGTTTGCCCTATGGCATGGTTCTAACGAAGTTATTTCAAAGCCAAGGGATTGTATTTGGTGAGAGTGAGCCAAAGAAGGAATTAAGGCACACTGATTATTACACTTTGGCTACTATTCATCGAATGGGTTTTGTTAAGAGGAATGGAAGATGGGAGAGGAAGAATATTGCAGAGGACAGAGCTATGGATACTGAGGCCCCTGGACCTTCTGTGAGACATTCTTCACCTGAGCCTCCTCAGAGCTCTTCTGTTCCAGATTTGCTCCTGCCCTGTTCCTGCCTGTTCCTGCTCCAGCTCAGACATCTACTTTATCATCTGTTAGCTTTTCTGATGTTCAGTTAGATCAGCTTAGATCCTTATTCAAATCTGAGATTAGTGAGCATGAAAATAGATTGAAAAGTGAATTTGATGAAAAATTTATGAATTTGAAGAAGCTTTGTATTCACTTAGTGATCGGGTTGCATCTATTGAATCTACTCTTAGTTCATCCACCAGCTCCTTAAGTGAAGACTTGAAGAATATTTTTGGAGAGCTTAAGGATATCTGTGGTGACTCAGAGACCTATTCCCAGTGCAACGCCGAGCTTCAGGATAAGATTTTGACTGCTTGTACTTTTGTAGATAATAAGCTTAAAGATTATGTTAAACTACAATGTGAAGGAATGAAGCAGATAGTTGATCATTTGAATAGGATTACAAGAAGAAACTTTTGATATTTTTAATGTAATCTTATTTCAATGTATTAGTAATCTCATTTTGATGTAATGAAGTTCACTTTGTAATCTCATTTGATGCAATGAATATTTTAACTTTTGTCTAAGCAATTTCTTTAATGTATTGGATGCTTGATTTGATCTTGAATTAGCAATGCAATGAAAGAAATTTACTTATGAAGCTTGTATTTGAATTTGATATAATGAATTTGATACAATGAAGTTGATACAATTAGATAAATGGTTGAGAAGTTTAATGATTATATGGAAAACTTGAAAACCCTTAATACATTCTTGATGCAATGACTTTATCCTAACCTTTTTGTTGATTACAAAAAAGGGGGAGAGATTTTATTTAATCGTATATGCTTTCAATGCAATTAAATGCAAAATTTTAAATTTGAAAGAGGGAGAGATAATTTGAATATTAAAGGGGGAGAGTTAATTTAAGTAAAGGGAGAGATAATTTGGTTATCATTATGCTTAAAATTTGAAAAGGGAAAAATTATTTGCTTGAACTTAAAAATTGAAAATTTTGAATGTGTTGGCCCAGATGGCAACCCAAGAGGGGGGGGGGGGTGAATTGGGTTCTTAAAAATTTAAGTCTTTTAACTTTAGTTGATTAGTTAGCAAAATGTGCAAGTGAGAGGCTAACTTTAATCAATACACAAGCAAATAATAAAGAGAGATAGAGAGAGAGAAATATAGCACGGCAAACACAAGATAATTTTATAGTGGTTCGGTGCAACCAACACCTACGTCCACTCCCAAGATTCACTTGGGTCCACACTATAATCTCTTCGATTACAGCCGAGTTGTTTTACAAGTTCACAACTCAAACTTGTTGTTTTCCCGGGATCACAACGAACCCAGCCGGTTTTACACGGGCTCACCAGCACAAAACCCTAACGTTGTTTTTCACGGGCTCACAACTAACCCAACACAAGCACCCGGCTTGCAACGAGGTATAATAACCTCCACTGATTCAATCCACTGATTGAATCAGCAAACAACCAAAATAACAGAGTTTAAATATAAAACGCTCCCTTGAGCAAATATACAAATAAAGTATAAAAAGGGTTAGAAAAGCCTGATAAGATTGCAGATGGTTGTGGCTTTGGCTTTCTTCCTTCTCCTCTTTAACTCCTCTTGAAGTATTGAATCAGGCCTCAGCAAGATTCTTGACCGTTTGAAAACTTTGGAGTTGAGATGAAGCTTTTTTCTTTTGTTGAATGTTGAAAATCCTTCGATTTGATCTTTGAAAAGCTTTTGGATTTTCTTTTGACTCTTGTGGATTGATGATCTGGAGCAGACGAAACTTCCTCTTTGATTTCACTCCTTTTGAATCACTCTATTTTGAACTAGAAGATTTTTCCAATAAAGCTCTGTTTTTCCCTCTTTTTGAAAGATTTCTTTTCTCTCTTTTTTGATATTTATTGTTTTTTGATTTGAAAAGAGCTCCTCTATTTATAGATTCTGCAAAAATATATCCGTTAGAAACATAGAAATATAGCCGTTATTCAAAATCTTACCGTTGGGGCTGATGTGTCATCGTGAAAAATCGCGCCAGATTCGCGGAGTCGACTCGAGCTTTGTGGGAGTCGGCTCGAACACTCGATTCCAGAAACACCTAACTTTCAGGGTCGACTCGAGATATGCGGGGAGTCGACTCGAGAAGTGCTCAAAAATGAGCCTCTGCCGTCTGAGTCGAGTCGGCTCGCACAGTCCATGAGTCGGCTCGCGAAGGTTCAGGGGTCGACTCTTGAAAACTCAAGTGTCGACTCAGGACAACATTGAAAAACAGACATTTGGGGAGTCGACTCGGAAACCCTTGAGTCGGCTCGGGAGCGATACAAAAATCAGAAAAATGTTCTGATAGACTTTAAAACTCGTCCCAAATAAATTTAAATATAAACAAGTTTAATTCATGAAATCTCAAGTATAATCTCAAGTATAAAAATTCTTTTTGTTTTAATTGATTCAAGAACTCATTGAATGTAAACATTGATAGTTTATATTTTTCATTTTTAAATAAACTCATGGTATTTGATAAATAATTCATTGTTTCTATTAATATATTCATGGCTTTTGGAAATCATCAAAATCAATAGAGTTGGGGCAATTATGTTTCAATAATTTCTCAACAATCTCCCCCTTTTTGATGATGACAAAAACATTGAGTATATGCATTATAAAATTAAAAAATTTATGATACCAAAATCAACTTTTGTGTTCATGGAAGGCTCCCCCTCAATGAGGTAGCTCCCCCTATGAACCTCAATTTTATAATTCATTCAAAATTTTTAAATTCAAAAACTTAAGCAAATAAACCTTTTTCTTTATGAAATTCAAATTATCTCTTCCCCTTATATGAAACATATATTTTCTTTTTCTTATTTAATTCTCTCCCTTATTTAATTAGGGAATTAAAAGCATATAAGGTTTAAACAAATCTCTTCCTCTTAAATATGATGATGCATATACGATTAAATCATATAAATCTCTCCCCCTTTTTTGTAATCAACAAAAAGGTTGAGATGCATCAGAGCATCAACTTGATTAATTCATTCGAATTCATTCAGCATCTAAGTTATCAATTGAGTATTGAGATATCAAAATTATATCAAATTAAACATAAGCATTCAAGGATATTCAAAGGTACTCATAATTGAAATGAACATAACTTTTCTCATTACTTCAAAAGTATGTCAAATTACATCAAAATGTAACACAATCTCATTGTAATGAAATTAAACTAACTTAAATTCATCAAAGTTCAAATACAGTCATATTAAAGCAAACTTCCTAGATACAATCTAGTAAGGAAATCTAGAAATACAAACTATGATAAGTATCAAAATCATTTGACACGCTTGAAAATAACTTTTTAAGTGTCCAATCATTTCCATGATATCATCCTTTTGTGATTTGTTAAAGTCATTCATAGTTACTTGTATCTGATCAACTGCAGCATCAATATCTCTTCTTAACTGATTAGTTCTATCAAGATACACATTGGATCCATCAGCTATCCCTTGAAGTCTTTCAAATATCTTCTTAAGCTCAGCATTGAGTGAATCCACATGGGTACCAACAGAAAATGAAAGTAAGTCAAGTCTTGAAATGATGTCTTCCTTTAATTCTCTAATCTTCTCTCAATTGACCAATTTCATCTTTCTTTGATTATCAAATTCTGCAAACATAGCTCTAAGCTGACATAACTGCTCATCTGAAAATCTCACAGAAGAAGATGAAGTCTGAGGTGGAGGAGAATAATGCATGCTAGGTCCTGCCTCAGACGGTCCAGCAACAGAAGGTCCAGCCTCGACCTCAGCTCTAATGTCTTCAACTCTGTCCTCCTCAGCTCTAACATCTTCTTGACCTTTTCTTATCCAACTACCATTAACTTTCTTGAAGCCCATGCGGTGAATAGTGGCCAATGAATAGTAGTCAGTATGTCTCAAATTTCTCCTGGGCTCACTATCACTAATTTCAATTCCTTGGCTTCTGAATAATTGTGTCAAGATCATGCCGTAGGGAAGACAGGATTTCCTCTTACTCCCACAATCAGCTATATACCATAATATCATAATGGGTAAGTTGATTGGCTTGCCTGAAACTACAGCATCCATAACAAAGATATCCCTCTCAGACACGTAGTCAAAACGGCCTGTCTTAGGGAAAAGAATCCTGCTGCAGATGTTATGAAGCAATCTCAAGTCCAGTGGCAGCTGATTGGCAAAAACTTCTTCAAATCCCTCAAAATTTCTATTCAATAATCTTGTGAGGGCAGGTGACCTATCCTCTGGGTCAAAAGTGGAAGGTCCTGATAGGGGTAAGTCCAATAATTTAGAGAAATGATGGCAGTGACATTCAAACCAACTCCTCTAACAATGCTGACCAATCCATTGTCCCCTCTAGTCAAATTTTTATAAAACTCTTTAACTAATGCTGGGTATGTAGGACAGTCTAAGGAGCATATCTTTTCAAATCCCATTTCCTTCAACTGTGACCCTACAAGCAATCCCTCTCTCTCAAACAAATCAAAGTCAAACTTCCTTCCTGTAGTAATGACTCTACTCGCAAGGTGATCTACCTGAGGAGTAGTGGCAGTAGGAGCAGGCGAGTCGTCCGAAGAGGAAGAGGCGAAGAGTCCGGAGTCGGCTCGCGAACGGGTCGACGCACGGTCTTCTTTCTTTTCATCCCGGCACCGCTACTACTAGCACCACGGGTTTTGGGGGCCATTGAATCAAAGTGGAATGATTGTTTAAGGATTTTGGAAGATTTTGGAAGGTTTGAAGGGTTTTGGAGGGTTTTGAAAATGATTTGGAATGATTAGAATCGATCGATGGGTCGGCTCGTGCCCTAATAAAGCGATTTGGGACCACGTCGAGTCGACTCGCGCAAAGCATAGAGTCGGCTCGGGTAAGTCACAGAGCGCAGACTCGATCTCGAGTCGACTCGCTCAGAGAAGGGGTCGACTCCTGAGTTTCAGCAGAAACTCGAGTCGACTCCGATACTCTCGAGTCGGCTCCGAAACCATTTCAGAGTAAAAAATCAAAATTTTTCAGAGTGTCTGAAATGAACCCGGATTTGATCTTTGAGTATGATTAAAAATCATGGATTTTGATAGATCAAATTGATATGAGTTCTAGATAAAATTTCCTTAAGATTTTGAGAAATTGAAAGAACTCTAGATATTTCCTTAGAGGTTTCAAAATCTATCCAAAAGGGTTACAAATTCCTAACTCTCCTCTAAGATAACAAAATCTTTCTTCGCTTAAAGGTTTTGTAAAGATGTCAGCTAGTTGTTCTTCAGTGTTTACATAATCTAAACAAATTTCATCATTAGCTACATGTTCCCTTATAAAATGATATCTAATTTCTATGTGTTTGTCCTTGAGTGTTGAATCGGATTTTTAGTTAAATTGATTGCGCTAGTGTTATCACATCTTATGGGTGTTTTATCAAGTGTGATACCATAGTCTTCAAGTTGTCGCTTAATCCATAGGATTTGCGCACAGCAACTTCCAGCTGCTACATATTCAGCTTCAGTAGTTGATAATGCAACTGAATTTTGCTTTTTGCTAAACCATGTGATTAAGTTACTTCCTAAGAAATGGCATGCACCACTTGTGCTTTTTCTATCTAGTTTACATCCAGCATAATCAGAATCCGAATATGCAATTAGGTTTAAAGTTGAGTCTCTAGAATACCATAAACCTACATTTTTCGTTCCATTTAAGTATCTTAAAATTCTTTTAACAGCTATTAAATGTGATTCTTTAGGTTCAGATTGAAATCTAGCACATAAACATACTGAAAACATAATATCTGGTCTACTTGCTGTTAAATAAAGAAGGGATCCGATAATACCTCGATAATACTTTTGATCAACCTTCTTACCTTCTTCATCTTTGTCCAGCTTGCATGAAGGACTCATTGGAGTTCCGAGGGGTTTCATTGTTTCCATACCAAACTTTTTGAGTAGTTCTCTTGTGTATTTGGTTTGGTTGATAAAGATTCCCTCCTTGCATTGTTTGATTTGGAGTCCAAGGAAGAAGTTGAGTTCTCCCATCATGCTCATCTCGAATTCTCCCTGCATCAACTTTGCAAATTCTTGACAAAGAGAATCGTTAGTAGCACCAAAAATAATGTCATCTACGTATATTTGTACTACAAGCAAATCTTTATTTTTTCTTTTCAAAAATATGTTTTATCAACATTACCTCTTGTAAAATCATTTTCTATTAAGAATTTACTTAACCTATCATACCAAGCTCTAGGTGCTTGTTTCAAACCATATAAAGCTTTGTGCAATTTAAAAACGTGATTTGTAAATTCATGATCTTCAAAACCTGGTGGTTGTTCTACATACACCTCTTCATTTATAAATCCATTTAAAAATGCGCTTTTAACGTCCATTTGAAATAAGTTAAAATTCATGTGACATGCAAATGCAAGTAACAATCTAATGGCTTCCAATCTAGCTACAGGTGCAAAGGTTTCATCAAAATCAATACCTTCCTCTTGATTATATCCTTTTGCAACTAATCTAGCTTTGTTTCTAATTACTATGCCATTTTCATCTAATTTATTTCTAAAAACCCATTTTGATCCTATTACTGAATGATTTTTAGGTCTTTCAACTAGTGTCCAAACATTATTTCTAGTAAATTGATTTAGTTCTTCTTGCATTGCTATCATCCAATTATTATCTTTCTCGGCTTCTTCAATAGTTTTAGGTTCTATTTGAGAGACAAATGCAAGATGATTACTAATATTTCTCATAAATGATCTAGTTCTTATTCCTTGAGAAGGATCACCTATAATCAATTCCTTAGGATGACTATAAGCATATCTCCAATCTCTTGGAAGATCTATATCATTATGATCATTATTAACATCACCGACCTTATGTGAATCATCATCTTTAGCCTCTTGTTCATGATCAGAAGATACTTCAATATTAAGTTTTTCAAGATCTTTTTCAATTATGTTTGTATCTTCCTCATCATCAATCTTTTCAGATCCAGTTGCTAAAGATTCATCAAAAACTACATGTATGGATTCTTCTACTATTAAGGTTTTCTTGTTAAAGATTCTATATGCCTTACTAGTCGTTGAATAACCTAGAAAAATTCCTTCATCAGATTTAGCATCAAATTTTCCTAAGTTGTTTTTACCATTATTATGAATGAAACATTTACATCCAAATGCATGAAAGTATTTTATATTTGGTTTTCTTTCATTCCATAATTCATAAGGTGTTTTCTTTAATATTGGTCTTATTAATGCTCTATTTAAGATGTAACATGCTGTGTTAATTGCTTCCGCCCAAAAATACTTTGGTAAGTTGCTTTCGCATAGCATGGTACGGGCCATGTCTTCTAAGGTTCTATTTTTTCTTTCAACTACACCGTTTTGTTGTGGAGTCCTAGGGGCTGAAAAGTTATGATTAATTCCATTTTCAGAACAAAAACTTTCAAATAAGTGATTTTCAAATTCAGTTCCATGATCACTTCTTAGAGACACTATGGTAGTGTTTTTCTCATTTGTGACTTTCTTGAAGAATTTCAGAAATATCGAGAAAGTCTCATCTTTGTGAGCTAAAAACATCACCCAAGTGTACCTAGAGTAATCATCTACAATCACTAAACCATATTTCTTTCCTCCTAGACTTGTGGTTCTAGTTGGTCCGAAAAGATCCATGTGAAGTAGCTCTAGAGGCCTAGAAGTTGAAACAGTGTTTTTAGATTTGAAAGAACTTCTAGTTTGTTTTCCAAATTGACATGCATCACAGATTTTGTTATTTTCAAAATCTAACTTAGGTAAACCTTTAACTAAATCCATCTTAATTAGTTTTGAAATAAGGTGTGTGCTTGCGTGACCTAATCTACGATGCCATAACCATCCAATATCATTTATGTTAGCATTGTCAGCAATTAGGCAATGACTACTTTCAGATAATTTGTCTAAGTCAACTAAGTACACATTGCCATGTCTATAACCAGTAAAAACAATGCTATCATTAATGGAATCAGATACTATGCAAATAGAAGATTTAAATGAAACATTAAAGTTCTTATCACATAGTTGGCTTATACTAATTAAATTGTGCTTTAAACCATCAACATAAAGTACATTATCAATAAATATAGATGGAGTTATGCGAACTTTACCAAGGCCCATAATTTGACCTTTACCGTTATCGCCAAACGTCACAACTCCACCTTTCTTTTCTTCTAGGGTGATGAATTCCTCTTTGTCACCCGTCATATGTCTTGAGCAGCCACTATCAAGATACCACTTTTTCTTTGATCTTTTGGCTACAAGACATTCCTGCAATATAATCAAACTTTATGTTTAGGTACCCAAGCTTTCTTGGGTCCTTCATGGTTAGTAGCAACAAAAATTGTTCCTTTCGGAACCCATATTTTCTTTGCTTTAACATTTAACTTGTTGTTATTATTTAATGTTTTGCATTCAAATGATTTATGACCTTTTTCATTGCATTTAAAACAAGTTATATTACTTTGATTGGCTTTTACAAAAATATTCTTTAAAGATTTTTGTTTCCTATACGTATTATAACCTAGGCCAGCTTTATCGAAAACAGCTTTTTGATTATCTAAAATCATGTTTAGTTTAGTTGAACTTAAGGTGAATTTCTCAACAATGTCTTTATATTTTATAACTTCTTTCTTTAATGAATCATTGTCTTTAACTTGCTGTTCTTTTTCTAAAGCTAAGGTTTCTAATTGATCTTTTAAATCTTTTGTTGAGTTTTTAGTTTCAGATTTCAACAAATCTATTTCTTGATTAAAATTATCTCTTTCTTTGCTAAGTTCTTCTTTTTCATTAGTTAAGTTCTTAACTTCTAAAGCTAATTCATTTTTACTTTTAGCTAAGCTAATATTGTCATTTTTCAAAAACTTATACTTCTTTTTCAAAGATTTAAAATCAATCATAAGTTCATTGAAAGCCTCAAACATTTCATCAAAAGTGAATTCATCATTTGAGTTTTCAGAACTTACCTCATTGTCGTTGTCGTCGTTGTTGGCCATGAAGCAGATATTGGCAACTTCCTTTGTG